>JAPYYT010003981.1:0-11099 GCA_030522565.1 Ceratosolen corneri | reverse complement strand
TTTACGCGCGTATAGTCGAGTGGCACAATCGCTTTTGATACACTCGACTTTCTATTGTGAAGCCCGAATCTCCTACGGTTATTCGAGCGATTGAAGGACGAAGAGGCGTGGATGTCCCGTCTCACTCGCTTCCCCACTCGTCGCCTTTTTCACTTGAGTTTCTAAAAAATAATAATCCAGCCACATACACGCGAATGCATCATCTTTTTGGACATTGTCCTTGCATTTCGCAATATATTATGCCAAGTGCATAGTGGGTAGGCGATTCGAGGGCAGCGTAAGCAAATGAAATGTCCAAGTTGATTTGTGGCTGCTACGACTGTTACGTTAAATTAAACCTCCCGATACTCTAATTAATCCCCACTTAATTAGTATCTTAAGTGATCCAAATCACTAGACACCTTTCTTCCCTCCATATTTATTTACACTCTGCACCACAGCTCTCGTCTGATTGGCACGGCAAGCGAAAAGCTTCCCCGCTCTCTCTCTCCCACTCTCCCACTCTCCTCATTCCGTTTCGCTGTTTCGCAAAAGGCGTCGCTTTAAGGCATCGGTACTTTTATTTAGACCCGGCCGAAAGTTCCGATAGTCGAGCTCAGGAACAGCGCCAACATTTCGAGCGAACCCCTTTGTTCAGCGGCATTAGAGTCGCGCTTTCCTCGCTCGTCCAAAACTTTCGCGCGCACGCGCCTTACTTATCCGTACTTTCAATTTCATTGGGACCGCTAGCCATTCCCTCCCTCCTAGGTCCCTCCCATTACATCGTACCTGGGCCGACGGCAAACCGGAGCCTTTCATCCAGCCCAGGGAGATAAATAAAGAGAGAGAGAGAGAGAGCACGGGGTTGACGTTGTTTATGGGAAAGCGTGAGCGGCTTCTGCGCAGACGTGTCGCGGCGATGACTATTAGCTACTCGAGGCCTAATTGAATAATATGCTTATAATTTTCCGTCATTTAATTGGGATTTTGAGCGGCCGTCGGCGCGCGCACGCGCCACGCAAATGAAGTCGTTTAAGGCCGAGGCGAGCCGGCATACCACGCCGAATACAATGAATAACTTTGTGATTATCACAGCGCGACATTGTTGGGCCGCTATCGGAGAAAAGTTGGCGGTGGAGCTCCTTACGGCCTCTTGTACCAATCAAGTTCCTTACTCGCCACGATCCCCGAGCGATTACAAATGTACGCGCGTAATAGTGCGCCCCGGTTATCCTTAATAGAATTGTCGTTTACAGGAGGGTAATTTTTTTTCATCATTGCGATAAGTGATGGACGTTAAGGATATTGCGTATTTAAGGGCAGAGTAATTTATATATATGGATCGAGCGCGACAACTAGATTATGCGTCGTGAATCAATCACTGCAGCGTACATTTATGGTGAGCCCTTGGAGCTGCCCTGGGAAAATGGTTTTCTTTCCAGGCGGCAGACGCAGCGCACTCCACGCGTACTACGGAATTTTACTTTTGCGTCGCTCCATATAACCGATTACTTTCACGACTGCCAATTTCACCCCCGACGCCCCCTCTCTCTCGCTCACATCCGGCTAATATTCAGTTGTTTTCCACGGTTTGTCCCTTGTTTGTTTGGCTCGTTTGTTTTCGGGCGCGCGCGCGTGTATGTGTGCGTGCATTTGTGCACACGAGCCAATTTTGAAACTAAAAATGCTCGATTGATGAGAAAGCGATAGCAATTATATTGTGCTTGTAGCCGAATAATTCGAGTGTTCGTTATCAGCGGATTATATTATCAATCCGACTGTTATTAAGGAAATTAAGTGAAATTGCACTGGGAATTGTAGAATTCATACAAGTTCCCTTATAAATTTAAAAATTAAAATATTATTTACTGCGCATTGTGCGACTTGCTTTGAAAATTTTACTTGGAAAATTGATAAATATGCACTAACGTTCCTGCACTCAAATATTTTCATATCATTAAAAATGTAAAGCGTGCGCCTCTTACATTCTCAGCATTAGTATGTGTTTATGAATGAAATATACATATCTTTATATTTTTATTACTTTCTTGCGAGAGTAGTAAAATGAGTTCATGAATAAGCTTCTATTTTTATTTTTAAATGCAATTCGAAGGCTCTCTTGTAAGCGAACTTTCGCACTAGTTTTATTACTTTCTTTTGTAAAATAATAGTTATTTTATGTAAATAGCCAACCTACGTGTCCACTTGGCAATCAAAATATCCGTTAACAATAAGAGATCGATAGAGGTGAAATAAAAGCAAATAAGAAAGTGCAAATTATTTAATAAATTTACCAGTTAAAAGTCTTGTGCATCTTACGTGTTCCGGGAAATCCTCATAAAAATATCTAAATTATAATCTAAATTTAATGTTATATTTAAGTTTTTGACAAAAATAGTTCTTTCCATCTCTTATTCGTTCGATTGAGCAAGTAATTGCCATCGTCAATTTATGCCTCATACTTGAGCTCGTATACGAACAAAATGAATCGAGCGTAATAGATAATTAATGTTCGATTCATTCATTAATTACGCATTGCATGACTCCTTAAAGTAAATCATTGCTTTTTCAGTAATAAATTTAATATTGTAATATATTCGAACAAAATAATCGTTACGGACCGTAGCGCAACATACATTTTATTATTTCTATTTGACTTGCGAGAAAACATTGATGCCCCAAGTACCAATTGACGCGATATAATTAAAACGAAGAACTGTGTGCTTATTATGAAGAAATTTGCAGGCACGAGTCTACTTTTGCTCTTGAATTTACAGAGAGTGAAGGAGCTGTTGTGCTAATAGAAATAAGAAAAAAACTTGGTTTATATTATCAATCTAAATTGCAATAATTTTTCTCAGGCTCGTGCTGAAATTTTATTGATAGATCCGTTGAATTGCCAGATCTGCAGTTGGAATTGTAATATTTAATCCTTCAAAATAACGAAATTGTTTTCGCCAATAATTCCAGTAGTTGTAGATTTCTAAAAAAAACAACTTGTCAAATTGGTTTTCTTGTAACATTTTTATAATTAATAGTCATAAAGATTAAATTTCATGATCGTTTTGTCAGTGAACTTCGCTTAAGAAATACATTACACTAATAAGTAAAAAGCAAGCTAATATTGTGAGCAATGAATTGTATTTAAGAATCAATGAATAAATAATAGCACGAGCGATAAAGATATATAGAAAACCGAATTATAATGATAAAAGTATGAAATTCAAAATTAAAGGCCAATAATACATAAATAATACATAGGGAAACGAATGTTGTTTATTAAATGGCCGCAGTGCAACATTTATTTTTGCGCGTATAATGAGTCTATAATTATTAATAATGAGACCTGTTTCAAGAGGCATCGGTTAAAAAAAAAATAACGATGTAAAATATTATTATACAGAAATGAAAAGGCACGTTCGTATTTCATAAAACGTTTATACAAGTTTTTTTATGGAACAAATGATCACATATTCCTTTTTTATGCCTAACATAAAAAGTGCTGCTTTCCATTTATTTTCTTGAGATCCAAAATAATAGTATTCTTTAATATACATATCTGCATTCATAAGTAAATGCATAATTGGCCTATTTTGTAATCGAAGTCTTTATGGCCCTCGAAAATACACTTTATGTCATGTGCAATGCGTGTGCACTAACAATATGTTGCCCACTCCGAAGTAGACAACAGAACGACGAATTGTAAAAACTCTTGACGTACAATTACCCCAAGATAGATTAAAAACTTTCAGTCTAATTATAATTCTAATAACGAACTGGACATTAATGAGGTTATTATTGTTAAGGGGTCGTTTATTGTTTGTTGTTGCGGAAATCACTGAGCGGCACGTCAGCAGGTTTTAATTTTTCGCATAAGATTAGTCGAACGTACGATTTTACTGTTAAAATCACTACTCGACGCTCTAGAAAATGAAAATTCATCAATTGAACATGTGTCAATGGCCCCCATTAGAGCATATTTTTTTTGTCAATTATCTTTTTAATCCAATAACTTTTATAGCTCCTATCGATAAATATGCCTCGAGCACTTAATAACGGTAAGTCATTAAGCGAGATAGATATTTTCGTAAACTAATGTGAATACTCATTAAGTAGAAAAAAAATTAAAAGCGTTTTCTCTTCAAAATATCATTTTACCATTGTCTAATGATACAAAATAACTCGAATTCGCACGGAATTTCGAATTGATTTGTAATAAACATATTTTAACATTACCGATAAAAACGAAAGCTCTATTTTATTATTATTGCCTATTTTTACGCCGCGATATCTATTGGAAAACAAATTCAATTTACAAAAATATAATCAGCCACATTATTTAACCAGCGTGTTTATTTAGTAGGAAAAGAAAATTTTGCGCTATAAAATTATGAAAAACTTATCGATAAAAAGTATACCTTTTAGAATAATGGTAGGCTATGACTCTCCGATATTTCTAATTGATGATAAAAATAATTCTCATTGTGCTCTATGCGAGCAAAAATTACGTGACATTAAACGTTACGTTCCCCGAACCGCTCCTACGGAACATAATTTTTTTTACAAATATGGACACTAATTTTAATCACAAACGGAAGTCATATTTACTACACTGACTGATAACCTTTATTTTATCATTGGCAAAAAGTGTTGAAATATCGTTATTGTTTGCGCTTACAATGTGCACGATAATCATTACAACGTGTTTCTTGGCAATTTGAAAAGGCTTTCGAGCTTCGGCATTAGAGAAAAACAATGTTCAATTTGTATTTTCCATTCTATATATATTATAACGCAAGCCGTTAAATCGTCGTTTTCATGTCCACGCTTATTCGCGATAAATTTCAAGAATTAATTTCCGCAAGGACATGGTGCAATTACGAATGCCCCATCGCATCTCAACTTTCATCGAGCAGAAAAAGCAGCCCCTAACGAGAAAAAGAGGATCCCACCGAGCGCCCAGCGCACGACGAGAAAGGGTACGACAACGAATCGATCCCTTCCAACTCGCCCGACTCCCCCTCCCTCCACCCAACCACCCCCCACCGCCCCCCCACCCCACCCAACCACCGTCCATCGCCCACCACCCGGCCACCCCGCCGGCCACCCCGCCGCCATCCACGGCTGCCTTTCCCCCCAATAAGCCGCCCGTTGGCGTTATAAATAAAGCAAAGCGCGCGTATTTACGTCCAAGCTCTCTATTCGTAAAAAGAGAAGCTGCGCTCGTAAAGAGGCGGTAACCCTGTCTCGACCGGGATAAAAAAGCGGCCGGGAGGCAGAGCGGGAAGTGAAGAATCCTCGGCCTTTGGCCGTTTTCTCGCGCATTAGCGGCCGGGGCTCGTTACGCTAACCACCGCCCGGTCGATCTATTTTCCAAGCCGAGTCAAGAATCTTGGCCAACGGCTGGCCCTCGGCCACCTATTGCATCCTTATCGGCTTCCTCCTAATTCCTCCGGACCTTGCCCTCATTTCTCCGAGCGAGGTGAGATTAGAAATAGACCGGCGGCTGCCGACGCTGCGGCGAAAGCCGCCACGCCAACTTGCGACATCTGTCCATCCTCCTCTCGCGATCGCGCACTGCCTCCCCCTCTCGCCGATTTTCCTTCTCCTAATTCCGGATTCCGGTGACTCGGTGCCTCTGCTGGGCGATCGAGGTGGTAAGGAACCGAAAAGATGGAGGCGATCACCGACGACCGTGAAACGAGCTTCCTCCTCCGGCTCTTTTCACGCTATTGTCCCGATCCCGGCCCAAGATAATAATTAAAAGGCGCGCGGGTAATGTCTCTTGGTGGCAAAGTTGTGGATCGAGGAGAGCCGAATTGATCGAGGGTTCTTGGCGAGAATGGCCGGTGAGGTAGTGGTGAAATGCAGGATTGAAAGCGAGAGTAGACAAATTGTAAATTGCAAATGGCAAATGTGTTTGGCGTCGTTGGCAAATGAGGCTTACATAAATTCAAATTGAAATTAATATTAATATCGGAGCGACAGCGGTAGGGACGAAATTGTAAGCCGAGGAATCATAACAAACGTCATTTACATTTAAGTTGCGCAATCAAACAGGATCGATCATTTACGCAATCCTATTGCGTTTGAATTCGTGTTTACTTATCGTGAATTTATAAAAACCCGCGGCGTTACAGCACCTGCAATAGCACACGGCGCCCAATATCGTTGTAGAAAGTTCGGTCGCTCGTAAAAGCGTGTATATATATATATTCAGCAGTGAATCATCGGCGGCGAGTCCACGCTGGAGTTTCATTCTCATGCAGATAAGGAGGAGGAGGAGGAGAGGCAGGAAAGAGGACGAGCGGAAAAAGCGGAGGAACTCGGGCGCCAGATTTCGTTCCCCGACACGTGAAAGCAGTAACGCTAACTCTCTTGGGCGCTAGCCCCCTCACCCCCTCACCCTCTCACCCGACAGCCCCTAAACGGGGGGCAATGGATGGGAGGACGATAATCATCTCCTCGGGCGCGTGAAACTCTTCCTCGCATGCCAAGGACCATCCCTCCGTATACAATGCGCTCGCTCCCCGCGTCCCCTTTCCCTTTTCAAAACCCGGACAATTCTCCTTCCGCGCTTCCTCGTACTTATAAATGTGTGTGCCTCTGTTTTTTTTTTTTCACCGCCGGAACCTTGCGTCACTCCCTACGTAAGTATGTAATTTTTCGTGTCCTTGGAGGCCCGCGAGGAATTCCGCCGTCCCCGAGGTCGCACGCAATATGCGCTCCTCTTTCACCTCCACCGCATCAGCGTGTACCTTATGTCGACGTTCTGGCTACTCATTCTCCTTCGAGACTGCGGTCGCGCTCGCAAAAAATTCCCAGGATTATCGAAAGGGGTGGGTGGGTAGGACGGACGGAACCGCCCGGGAAGCTAATCTTTGCTCCCGGTGCATGTGCCAACTCTCTCTCCCTCTCTCCCTCTCGCTCTCTCTCTCTCTCTCTCGCTCTCTCTCTCGCTGTCACTCGTATTCTCGTAGTCTAGATTTTCCTCGCGCGGCCCTACTTACTCGTCCTCTCACGTTTACGCCAGGGCTCTTTCACCGGCCCTTTAATGGCTCTCTGCTCGATATACGCGCAATAGGCTAATAATACAGCCGGCCGAAGGCCAATTTCTAATCCTTCAAGGACGCAAACTTGTAGGGAAAAGCACGCCATATACTGGCCCCGGCCTTGCTGGATGAGTGGAATCGTGATAGGAAAAAATTTTTGAAAAAGTTCAGAAGTAAGAAGGAGACGTGAAGAGAAAAAAAAGAGGAACACGGCCTGTCCATGCTCGGCCTCTTTTCTCGGTTTTGTTGTAACATTGTTTTTTTTTTTCCCTGTTTTTTTTTTTTTTTGCATTAGTTGTTAGCGACTACTAGAGGAAAGAGCGGAATGCGCACGAAAAAGAAAAGAGCGATGGAGGTTTTCTAAACTGACCATCTTTTACTCCTTTTCGACGCCGATAGAAAATAGAAAATCAATGGAAATGCATAAATGAGGCGAGATTTAGAGGAAGAATAGCGGCGGCGAAATGTTAAGAGAACTTTTGAAAGGTGAAATTGCTACGGAGAGGAGGAATTTTTTATTTTTACGATACAATATTAAAGACTTTTATTTTAGAAATTTTTAGAAATTATCTTCCCTTTTTACGTAAGCTCGAGTGAAGAGGTAAAAGTAGAGGCTTTTTCTAAATTTATTTCACAACGGGATATTTAATGCCTCGACAATGTTAATATAGTCCGAATTTGAAAAAAATTACGTGACAAATAAAATGGAATCACTCCCGACAATTGCAGTGGATCTCGCGAGAAAGAGTAAAGTTTGTCGCAAATCTAATTGAAATTATTCGTTCTGCATATAATAATTCTTGCATATAATATAAATGCATATAAAAATGCATATAATAATGCAATAATAATTCTTACCTAAATGCTTGACGAATTCTAAATTCCCAGGATCTTTTCAATTTATTTAAATTCAATTTTTTCTTACAGAGCCATCGAGAAGATAAAATAACGAATTGACGACCGCCCCATCCACCTGTTTATTTCAATATTCATCAGCGCTAAATGCCTTTCCGTATAATTTCCTCTTTTCATTTAAAAATGCATTAAAATTCTAATATACTTTGACAAGAGAATAAATAACGAGCGAGAGAGCATTTCAATCCGCTTGTTGGCCGTATGTTGTGTGCTGGGATTTTTTTGTCTAATGCTCGACCTCGTAAAATAATAACATTCAATGATCAAATTTGTCGAAATAATTGTCAGCACCGAGCAATCGAGTAATTACAAGAGCCCCGTGAGCATTCATTTTCACAATTGACAATTTATTATATTACAGCATTATTATGAAAATCTCCAATATAAATTCACGGCATTTCTATTGCGCATCCCATAACCTTCTCCTCTAATTAACAATTACACAACAGTGCTCTAAGCCTAACTGCCGGATAATGAAAGTAGCTGACATCCAAATAAAACAAATCGTAAAATCCGACGTAATTCGACGCAACTGTTACATACCTCACTTTATTATCATCCATGCTAATTTACGTTCTCACCTATTAGTCGGCCCGAGAAGGGTCGCCAGACTTACCCTAAACAAATAGAAAATCCAGCTTTTAAAGCATTAAGTAGTGGGCATGGAGTACGAGGGCTCGAGCATCGGACCCTCGTAATTCTATTGCGCATTCCGCACCCGCAGAGTATACAATGGCCTCTTCTGTACTTAGGCTCATCCGTCATAAAGTCATAATATACCCCGCTCGTGTCCTTGGGGCGGGAGCGGAAGTTCACCTGCGTTGATAAAAAAAACAAGGGGAGGGAGGGAGGTTAGGGAGCGTCCGGGAGCGAAGGAGGAGAGTTTATCTGGGCATGGGTTTCCGCTTCTGCCGGAGCCACTTCCTTTCCCTTTCTTTTTAAAGCCTACCTATCTAATGCCTAGCCGCGCGCCTCATTATTATTCATGCGCTGGCCTTTTAACCCCTTTCTTTTGCGAGGGGCACTCGCCCCCGCCCCCCGCCCTCCCGCGCGCACCGCCGTATCCACTTACTCATTGTCTCGAGTCGTTCGTGTCGTGCATTCGCCTCCTTGAGCCAGGGCTTCTTTCTTTCTTCTTTTCTTTTCTGGACCACCGGTAAAAGGCTGGGCTAGCGGGTGGGTGGGGCTGGGGGGAGGGGTGAAGAAACATATGCATTGGGAGCGTGTATGAAACGTAATACGTGACGCGCGCCTGACCTTCCTTGTGAGGAGGAATCGAGGAATTAATGCCACTTGAGGATGGGCCGCGGAATTGTTCTATGAAACAATTTACCTTTCACCAGCACTTCCTTTTGGAGCTCAAGAATATATTGGACGTTACGTAATTCATCATGTGATCGCTCGTAAATGCGAGCTGAATGTGAAGGAATTGTTTATTGTGTTGGCTTCGTCGAGGTTGTTGGTTTAACTATTTGGTCGCCAACAAATGCTTTTGGGCGAGTGTTTAATAAGCAGTTTGATGAGTTGTAAAAAACGATAGAATATCATTATTAAAATGATATATAAATGATAATAATATAATGATGTAAAAACTATTGATATTCTCCTCTAAGAAGAGTAAAAAAAAAGACTTGCGATACAAAATTCAAGAATTCAACACATTTTCCTCGCACATTTCTTATATCTTTAATAATAATGATAATAATCATAATAATAATAATCATAATAATAACAACTATAACAATTACGATTACGAGAGCAACAACAACAACAGCAACAACAACAATGACGATGACGACAATAATGACAATAATCAATAATGATAATGGCAATAATAGGATTAATAATAATGCCGAGACTGCTTAAGAGTCCCTAAGAATCCTTCCTAATGCATAGAATTCGATCAAATTTAGTGCACACCTTTTTCGCGCATTATGAAACTTTGATCGATGCCAAAATAAAAATAAGAATATCGAAATGCTACGGGCTGTAAAAAAAAAATATCCATTGATAATAGAATAATTAATTATAAGTGGTCGAGCGGCTAAAGGATTCTAAAAATGGCCAAAATGTCCCCTCGCTCGTCGTCTCTCTGCCTCGTCGTTTTGTAGATTTCTCTGCTTTATGACTTCGCCATATTTATGGTCCGCTGAAAAATACTTTATCGAATCGCGCGCCAGCTCTCCGTGGAGAACAAAGAGGCAACAAGGAATGGGAATAAAAACGAATACGAAAAACATTGTGTGCGGCGGGAGCAGAGGGAGAGAGTGCACGAAAAATTCGAGAGTGTGATCTTGTGTTAGAAGTTTTTTGCGTTGACCCTCTCTCTCTCTCTCTCTCTCTCTCTCTCTCTCTCCTACGATGGCCTTGAGGCCCGAGAGGCAGCGAAGAGCCGCGTATAAAAGAAAGGCTACACAGGAACACTCGCCCAGGTTCTTTAAAGCTTCTCTTTTTTTCACACTTAAATAACGATTCGGCGTGCCGTAACGTCTCGAGAGTTTATATATGTGTGTGCACACACGTTGAAAGAATCGAAATTACGTCATTGGAATCAATCATAGCTTTGCATGAAAAGGAGTCGGGAAGATGCCCGACATGACTTTCCTATGGTAATGGACCGCAACTACTTGCCCATCGAGATCACTGCTATTATTACGGATTACTGAGACGGCTTTGTTGCCCAATTACATTCTAAGCGCGCCGCACATACATCCAACATCCAGCTTGTTCTTACGCTTAAGAGCATTAATGCTACTTAACCTAATGTCCCAATCGCATTATCCATTTGCTCAAAAAGCCACCAACCACCGCCCTTCCTCACACTATGCCTCCGATCTCGAGCACAAATTGCAAAAGACGCGAGCGCAATCGGATGCCTCAATCACAATAAGAGCAGCGAGCGCTCTCTCTCTCTCTAGCTTGCTTGGGCATAAAATTATGCTAATTAATTATGTGTAAAATCTTATCGCGACATCCTATCGGATAGAACACAAATGCCAGTTAAAACATTGTTCGTAATCAATACATTTCCATTTGGCATTCTTTTCTCCTCATCCGTTCAACTTGGCCTAACGAACACAAATCCACTCGACAAATAGTCCCCAGGGTCCGCTCGTACCAATTCTCGTTCGGATGCTTCGGACGAGTCGCACT
>JAPYYT010003980.1:0-16032 GCA_030522565.1 Ceratosolen corneri | reverse complement strand
AATTCCCGAACAGTTATTATTAAATGATAGTGTAAGGATTATGAAATAAATTATAAAGTATTTAAACTGGAATTTATAAAAATACTTATTAGATACTTCTAATGGATAGTTTCAAATGAAAAAGTATACTGTAATTATAAATAAAACAATAATTAACCATAAAATATAATCAATGAGAAATAAATAGGAAAAGTTCATTGAATTATTTAAATAGTTTTGGATTATGCACATTTTTACTATGGATAATATATTCTATAGATAAATCATATATGATATATTTATGAAATTCAATTTCTTTTCAACATCTGTTTCACATTATAAAATATACGATGTAAATTTACTTATCAGTCACTTAGAATTAAAAGCAAGTATGAAAAAAAACAATCAAGATATTTTCTGTTTACATATGAATAATAATACCGGTTGTCTTACATATTTTATATTAAGACATTTATACTTGGAGATCTACTGATTTTTCATATTTTATTTATTTAATTAGATTATTATTTAAAACATTTTACATAACACATGAATACATTATTTTATTAGATTTATATTTTAATATTACAAAAGCTTAGGTAAAATAAGATGAAGTATTATTGTTCTTTCATTTAGATAAGATAATATTTTAAAAATAAATTAATATCTGTTCTTTGAGTATTTTTCAAAAAATTCTACATTATTTTACGTATAATTCTTTGTATTGAAATGTTCAAAGAAAATGTTTAAATGCTTTACTTAGAAAACGTGACTTTTTTTAAATTTGAAATTTTATTAGATATCTATTAAATATAAATGATTCTGTTAAATATTATGATTTTGTTAAATATATTCATCGATCAATTTTATTTTTGAAATATTTTTCCGATTAAAATTTAAAAAAATTCTAAGAAAATTGAAATTTATATATGTATAGATTATTTAATCATAAATCTATCTTTAGATTTATATCAGCCGAAAAATTTTCATTAAAATATTCATGATGCATTTCTGTGGCATTAAAAAAATATTTTTTTAAGCTATGTTTAAACAATAAATTTATTTAGAATGTATAATTAATTAAACATAAGGTACATTAATTTTCTGGTTGGTCACTCACAAAGGCTGAAAAGAATTACCTTATATAAGGATTTAATAAAATTATAGTCACTGTCTACTCATATTTAAATAGTCAATTATTTTTCTAAATCTTATAGCTGTGAAAAAATATACATTTTTGTAAATTATTTAATTTGAAAAATAAAATAACAAATAAGTTATGGAATATTCAATTATCGATATAGTAGCATACTTTTGTTTTAATTATATGAATTTAGCTACATTTTTTCGACTCGAATACAATACATTATATAATATATAATATTCAAGGTTTATTTTCATTCTATTCAACAGATTTACTTATTTTCATTCTACATTTAGAAAAATTATACCGGTAATAATATCGACCCATTTATAAAAAGTATAAATTAATTTGCGTATGATGAATTATTTCAATTTTTAAGATATTTTATCATATTAATATTGCAATAATAATACAATGAAATATACTAACTGTTGCATTGTCGTTATCATGAGAAAATATAAATAGTCGTATTAATGCGCACAATAAATAAATGAAATAAACGAATACAAACATCATAAAGCCAATGGAATGATTAAGAAAAAGACTAATTATCTATAAAAGGCACCTTGATCGAATATTGAGCGATTACTTGATACTGCTTAATAGATTTTCACGCGCACTTTAAGATGTGCCATTTAATGGACTGATTAATCAGCTTCGTACGTTAGTAATAGTGTCAGATAGATACATAAAATGTAGATAATAATTATTAATGGAACATATTCAATTTTTTTTTTATAATAGATCCTGCTACTCCATCAGTAATTCGCAAAACATAGGTAACCACGTATTTGTATTGATGTACTACGTCTACTGATATTTGAAACAAAAGTTTTTGTCTCTATAAATATAGAAGATTAGCTTCAATTAATAATAAAAATTGTATTTTAAAAAAAATTTATTTCCAATTATAATCACTGTAGATAATAGTTTAAATAGATAAAATTATTATTTGATAGAGAATAAGTTTTTTTTTTTTTAAGAAAATATTTCACAATGGAACAAGTAGGATCGATTCCAAGTTCTCCAATAACTTAAAATTGATTATTAAATCTACTATAATAAATAAATGATATTATTTTTATAAGTTTTTGATAATCATAAGCAAGATCTATAAGGTTTAAAGTCATCAATAATTGTTTCTAGTTATAATACTATTTGTCAATTGACCATTTTTAACACAAGGAGGTGTAATTTAGATATGTTGTTTTTAATTATTTAATTATTTGAAAATATTATTGTAAATATTGATAAATCTCTTTACGATTTCTACATGAAGTATCTATAATTGATTTAATATTCGATTTGCTTTAAGCATGTATCTATAAATAATATATTTTCTAAATATTAGAGGTATATTCTATTTTAAACTAGCGAAATTGATAAATATTTGGATTACAATTACTCGCTAAAATAACGTTAAAAGTCTCACAATTTGAAAACGACAAAATCAAGTTCTGTATAAGAGTTTAATTTATTCGAAAAATATCCTAAAACTTGGTTTAAATATTCCTGAAATTTTCCATTCCTTTTTAAATAGGCATCCTAGGATATATTAAAAAAGTTTTCTTATATCCTTAGGATATGAAATATAATCTGTTTGAAATAATTATTAATACTTTTTAACTACTCGATTTATCATTTTTTTCATATCCTTTTTTTGAAAGTTCCAAAACAATTATTAATTTTTTTAAAATCTATTTTGCATGATTACCATTATTATTGAAATAAAATTTTTGAATAAGAATGGTCTTATTTAAGAATGCAAAATATGTCTAGTTAAAGTTTGTAAAAGAAAATAGGCAGGTGTGCAATACAAGATGACTGATGCGATAATGTTAATACAAATATAATAGAATACAAATTCAAGTAATCTAGTTGTAAGAAATGAAAAATGTTGCATGGTAATCATTGTAGAATTGTAAAAAATGTTGTAAATTGTAAATCATTGTTATTAGCAAACGTCAAACGATAAAATCAAACTGCATTATAGATGATTAAGACAACTAAATATAAGCGAATATAAGCATCATAAAGCTAATGGAATCCTAGAGCAAGGAAAACAATTATTATCTATTAAAGGCACCTTCATCGAATATTGAGAAATTACACTTGACACTGCTTGATAGATTTTTGCGCTTATTTTAAGATGTGCGTTTTTATTCTATGCATCTAAATGCATAGAATGCAGGATGATGCTATAGTTAAGAAACATCTCAAAATTTTACAATGAAAAATAGAAAATATATATTACTAAAGATTAAATTAGTAGTTTGATATAATTTATAAAAATGAAAAACAATTTTTATTTTGTAATTCTTTTTGTATGTAGTTATTAATGTATACTTATTTGTCATTGTAAGCGCAATATAATTAAGTAATTTTCTTGCCAAAAAATTTTTAGAATAAGAAAAGTACTTCGCGTGGAAATACACTGATGTTCGCGTAATAATTATATCTAAGTTTTCAATCATCAATAATCAGTAGATTATGCAATCCAAAATCACAATACATTAAAAATGACAATACAGCCGGTATAACATTTAAGAAATAGCGTAAGACGAAGTATTTTACACAATTTTAATAAATCATTAGTAGTTAAATTGTAAGTTTATATTTTTTTTCTTGTAATCTTTTTGTAAAAATTTGTAATTTAATATTTAATACAATATTAAAAAATATTGCTTTTTGATTATTATATTTATAATTTTGATATTTTGTTTTTTTTTTCAATTATTTATCATTAAAATTATTTTTATACCTGCAATAATGAATTATGTAATATTGCAACTGCGTTTTCTTTAATACTTCAATGAACTATAATTAGATTGGTTTTGCGATAAATTGACAATTTTTTATTTATCAGTGTTTCTTAAATAAAATAAAACTATATTTTATGCTTTTATTACATAACATACGATAATATCAACGGTCTTTTGAGATCCTTTTTTTGATATAATTAAAAAATTATTTTCAAAATTTTAAATATTGAAAATTATATTAAAATAAAATCTATTTATCTCCAAGTTAAACTAAAAATTAATAAGTATAATATCGAGACGGTAAATCATTACTATTTAAATCTATAAACAAATACACTTTTGACCGTATCTTCAAGTTCATTATTCTTTTAGTTTAAAGTATTTTTCTAATAAAAAATAATGAGGTTTAATTTTTAAGTATTTGAGTAAACTGTTTAAATACGATTTAATTTAAATATTTTTGAATCTTTCATTTCTTGCTATTTATGTAAATAAATTTATTGATTTTATTAATTTATTTATTTATTTTTTCATTTTATTGATTTTATTTATTGACATTTATTCATTTTTAAATTTAATTAATCTAATTATAGTAAACAATTTCATTCTTCCGAAGCAAATAATTTGTTAAGTATATGAAAATATATCTCAGATTGATAAAATCTAATAAATCTGCGTAACATTTTTATTTTATATACACAAGTTTATAATTTAGAATTTTCCATATTTTGCACAAAATATAATTAAAATGAATTTATATTGTAATTTAATATCTATTAATAATTTTCATATTATATAAGCGAATGTAATAGGTAACTCTTTTATATTAAAGCTTTATAAATAATCATTAAATTTTAAATCGCCATTTAAAAGTATTATATACTAAAAAAATTCAGTAAAACTTTTAAAATTGTTCAACCAATAGTTTCGTTCAACCAACATTTCGTGTGCGAGAGGAGCGACGACTCATTAAGTTCAATAAATTTTCTTCCTACCCATTTTCGATTCATTCTAGATTTTTATTAAAATACACTTTAAAAATATACTAAAAGTATCTCGAAGAAGCTGAAGGGCATTAAAAAATGTTTACAAGAAATTAAAAAACATTGTGCAATATAAAGAAAGCGTAAACTGTTATAAGAAAAATAACTGGCAAATCAATCGACATATTAATATTTTATTACGGTCTTCGTTTTATCAGAAATTGTCTATCGATTGAAGAAGTGCAATTTGAGAGATATTTTATCATTAACAGTTCTATAGACGAGAATCCGTAATATACCAAACGTACGACAGGTAATAAATCGTGGTACCTTTACACCGCAAAAGCTTTAACTAATAATTTAAATTTAAATTTTAAACTCCAAATTTAAATTTCATTATAAACCATTAACAAATGATATTTCAGAAGTAATATAATAATTAATTTAGGGTTGAGATTAAAATACATAAATATAATTTAAAATACGTCTCCATCACCTTATTCAAAATAACAATCAAAGTTGCAATAAAACCATTTAGAAAATTAATCCAAAAATATATCTATCAGTTTGTTCACTGTTCAAGCAACTGTATGCATTCTTGCTTGCATTTTCCAGCGATAAAATTTTATTTTTACCAACACTTATGTTCGCAGTTTATGTAAAATTAGGCCATAATACTTACGAATATAACTAAAAAAAGCAGATAAGACACGCACAAGCGTGGTTGAATTAAGAGCGCAATTGAGAACTCGTGAAGTAATAGTGTTTGACATACAGTAGAAATCAATGTCTTAAAGATTACCGTTGCAAACAAAAGTTCAATGTATATACTTATAATAGAAGATTCTGTATACATTTCATAAGAATTATTTGTTAATTTGATTCACATTTAAAGTTTTAAATGCGTTGTTATTAAAATTAAGGCTTCATAAAATGAATCATCTTTTGCACCAATTCAATTAATTAGTTCAATTTTCTAGTCTTATTTTATATATAATAGTCTTATATTATTATATTTATTATAAATAATAAGTGCTTATCTTTTTAAGTAAAAATCATGAGTTCACATTTAAATTTTGCCATTTCGTTAAAAAGTAAAGTATTCTTGAATATTTCGTTCACTTTCTTAAATAAATATGTAGATGATAAAACGTTTCTATTTTTTTCAATTAATATAATATTATTTATTTTAAATACGTATGAATATTTACAGAGAAGAAGAAATTTTTATACCGAGAGCGACATTCCTATAATGATACCCATTTATTTTAAATATTTTTTTAATAAAAGAATTTGAAAAATTTCATTTGGTTTTGAATTTTTAATATAAGAAATTTCAATGCAATTTGTTTTCATTTTTAAAAAAACTTCTAAAAAGTTGCTCTTTTAGGGTCCCAACTTAATTACACATAATTCCTTGACATAGCAAGAAAATATTTTTTAAATTATGAGAATAAAAACATTAAGAGTGAAAATATTTTTTCCATTAAAGACAAATATAAAACTTCATTAATGTAACTATTCTTTATTTTTAACATCATAATAAATGAATATAATAGTACTATGGAATATCTTTAAAAATTAGAACAAATTTATGTTTAATTACTGAGTTTAATATGAGATAAAAAGAATACCATGGAATTTAAAAAATAATTTAATTATTAGATTGTGATTTCAATTACTCCTATTTTTAATACGTTTCGTCTACGTTTATTCTAATATGTTGACATTACATTTAACATCACATTCCTTATTAAAACATAAACAAAGCTACTTATAGGAACTACGTTTTGTTACAGTGCACTTACATAAGGTGTCGTGAAACTTTCATAGTGATTTGATATCTTAAGGCGTTTGCATATTGCAAATAAAATTAACTATAAAAGTTGTGCATTCTCACCATATCAGCAAAATAAATATTTTTTTGTTTTTATGGGTCCCACTGTTTTATCTTTATCTTCAATATATTATATTCTCGTGCTTATCAAGCTCCCACTCACAAATAAAATATATTTGATTGTTTGATTATTAAATGAACTTGTCCATTACTTTATATTTGCTCTGACGTTTAACGCCAGCTTAGATATTCCACACTCGCAAAAACAACAACAATAATAATAAAATATTAATATTAATAATAATCAATAATAAAATAATAATGATAAAGCAGAGAAATGTCTTACACAGTCGAGTACGAGATCTGAGCTATAAAATCATCCGTACTTGATACCAGCATTGCGCTTCAAGGACAGAAGGTTCCTGAGATTTCGGGGAGACCGCGTAGAAGGAAGGAGAATTTTATGGTTACATTCTCTCGGGAATATAACGGCAATACATGTGCACAGCATCACGCAAACCCTTTTGCCCTTCCATAACATAAAACCCAGATAGTAACTACAGGCGAACAAGAGCTTAAAGTGGAGTTGGAAAGAAGACAAGAAAATGGATTCACGCGGAGGACAATTAGAGTCCAGGATCGGCTAACTAATTACCTGGACGACCAATTCTTGTAGAAGGAAAGAATAAATTAATAGTGGCATGTCAGGAGGTGCTTTTCCGCGTCAGGGAAAAGGAGCGCAGGCGAGTGTACTTTGCGAGCGATAAAGTTCGTATAAATGCACCGGGGAATCTCGTACAGATTCCAGTTACGGACTCAAACGCGCGCGCGCGCGCGCGCATGCACGTATGGCTGCCTGTACGTGCGTACATATACATATGCATTTCTCTTGTTGTCCTTTGCTTCTCTCGCGCTCTCGGCAAGCACATCTGTCCACGAAAAGTTAAAGGAAGACCTTTTTGCTTTATTATTACGGCGCGTCAACGGATCGTCACGTATTCCCATGAATTTGGAAAATTTAGTGTGGCTGAAGAATTTTTCGAGCGCCGTGAAACTCGGTCTTTGCTTCCTTACTCATTCTTTCGTATGACAAAATTTTATGGTTTTAGCTTTGTGTAGATATAATAGAAAAACGTAAAGTATCGATTTACAAGTAAAATGAACGAGACTTCCACTCGCGATAGAAAATAATAAATTTTGTGAATAAACATATTCAAGATAACTTTCAAATTCTTTTGAATTAAGCTATAAAAATATATAAATTGCCGTAGTTGTTAATTTCTGTCTTCTGATTGTATAATCAAAAAAGTTAATGCTCACCAACGCACAATAATTTAATGCGTGCTTTACTACTGAAACAGTCAAATTATGCATAGTCTCAAACTCCTTTTCGTTAAAATTGAATAGTTGTTATGTACTTTGGAAAAATAGAAAACATAATATTTTAATATTTTAAATGATAAATAAATAGTGCTAATTTAGTTTTTATATCGAGTTGATATAACATCGATAGTAGAATTTACTATAGAACCATTTAATAACTATCAACACAAATATAAAAATAATTTAATAGAACTTTTTATGCCTATTAGTCTTTCTTATTTTGCTTATGTCACTTGCTATCTCTTACACGAATACCATGAAATATTTCATTAATATCTGATTAAATTTATAACTATACGTTTTTATGATTCTCGGCGTAGAATCATATTTAAAGTGAAAAATTGTGCAATCCTCCTCATTTTGTTTGTATTATTCATATAAAATTTATAATAAATCTAACACAAATTTCAGAGTGCATTTCTTAAACTATATTTTATGACTTTCATTGAAAATGATTGAGACTATTGCAATCTACTTCAAAAGCTGTAAACTTACATATAAATTGGTTATCTCTAAAATTCTAAAGTAAACAATGACAAAGTAATAAGTGATCTATTAAAATATTTATAATATTTTTGTTTAGAATAAAATCTAAAAGCTGAATCAAAAGCAATTTAGTTAGAGAAATTCGAGAATTTGAAATAAATTTATGAAAGAGCAAGTGAAACATAGACATACTCCATTAAAATGGTTTCGAGAAAAATGCGTTTCGAGTTTCAAAAGTCGTTATTCATCGAATAAAGTGTAAATTTGGTAACGTATAGTAATGAATCTGGTTCACGGCTTTAAAAGACATCATCGATATCCTTATTCCTTTCGTTTCATTGTTCATGTCCTTAAAGAAGTCGGTACTTCGTTTGTGTCGTCTCTTACGCGTTACCGACAGTGTTATACGCTTGGCTAAACAGATATAGAGCGTGTCTTTCTTGTTCCATAATGATGGAGTCGTTGGTCCGTTTCTCACTTACTGCTCTTTCAAGTCTTATAAAAGAGCGCCACGACCCTCATTAAATTCAATTATAGGTAAGTAAAAGATTAATTTCAGTAGCGAAATCTGAACGGAAAACGTCTTTGAAGCAAATTTGCAAAGCACGATATTGAAATACTCCTTATTATATTATATCTTTCGGTATTACTAATTCATAGTGCAATAGTATGTAATCTTTTTTTATCGAGCATTTTTGCAAAAATATCATTGCGAAAGCGTTTTATGAGCGCATGCCTCTAACCACTAAGAAAGCATAGCCTTACGAAGCCCTAAGATTTATTTAATTTGCATTTGAAACTTTTTTTATTTTATTAAAATTTATTTTATTTTATTAAACATATTTTCGAGATTTTGAGATGGTGAATATTTAAAAAATACAAAATTTCGATCTTTTATACTTTCAAAGTAGTGCTATGCTTCTCACTCGATGAGGAATGCAGTTGAAGTGGAAAATGAAAAATGTATATTTTTTTAGAAGAAAAATTTAATTATAAGACTTTTATACCGATAAGCTCGAAGACAAAAAGTGATATAACATTAAACTAAAATAGTATAAATAAGTATTTTAAATTGATTTAATGGTACAAGAAGAAAAGTAGCACACTTATATGTATATGATAATGAACTTCTAAATTCCTAAATTGAATTATACAATTATGATTAATATATATTTCACTGGGACAATGCTTTACATTTGAAATAATTATGATTGATTTTATGCCTTAAAAGAGATTTATAGGCTGTTATGCAGGCTATTTCAGATTTCTCTCTATTTCTCATCTTCCGAGAACATGATCCAATATATGTCGCCTTAGCGAGGATAACCTGAACATGCTACAGGCTTAATCCCTCCTTATTCATAGGATTTGCAAAAGTAAAAATTTCTAAGATGTACCTTTTATACTGTAAAAAATAAAATTTTAATCATCTGCCAAAGAAATGTAAAGACGAAAAGAGTATTGGCGAAAGTCAGTTGATCTTATTAAGAAATGACTCTTTTATAAATTTTTTATTATTCTACCTCTTTTTGGTTTTACTACAAAATAATTTAACCTCCTTTTAATTAAATATTACAAAATATTGTATACATTTAATATTTATATATAATTAAAGCCCAAGATAGGCGGGCAAAACATTTATCCACTGTTCCAAGTGGCGATATAGTCATCGCCATCAATTGGCGGGTATGGTTCGGCCAAGTCCTTTTCAGATGGAATGGCTTCTTTATAGGTCCATTGCCGTCATGTTTATGGCATTTTATCGCCCTACAGCTCACCCACGTCCGTCATGGAACGGTGGGTGATGACTTCGACGGCAACGATCTCTTTTGATGAACCAGAAGACACGCCAAGATTCCTTCAACCTTCTTTCTCCGTTGCTCTTTCTTTGCTAAAATACTCTACTTAATCCACGTAGCTTGTATGAGAGAACACTTCTTGGCGAGCAACCATAAATATACAGGGGTGACGAGGAAATAAACGTGTGGCAACACTGACTATATAGACGCACGCAAATATTAATACTTCATAGTAATTTGTTATATAAGATATATAATTGTTCATCGATATTTTTCATCGATAATGAGTATTTGTGCTTAATTCTATCTGAAATATATAAATATTTTCGTTTTGTTATCCAATATTATATTATAATATAATTTTGCGTAGTGTACTATTTATATATTAAAATTCAAAATGAATTATTGAAAAGAGATTGCAGAATATTTAAGTTGAATATCAAAACACAATAGTAAAAATAGAATTTCGAATTATAAAAAAAGTATTGTTGTATTGCAAATATAAATATGTCCCTTTTTAGTTTCTGCTTTTGTCAATTTTTGACAATTTTGTAAAAATTTTAAATAAACTTTTCTCTCGACTAGAATTATGGTATTTTAGTTTATTTTAGAAATAATTTATATGTATTGTAAACTTTCTTAAGTAATAATCACTTTATATTACATTCAGTATAAGTTAACTTAATTTTAACAAAAATAAGCCTTCATCAGTTTTTCCATAAATATATATTATTGTTTATATAAATGATAATTATAAAAATATGCTACTATCTTTTCATATTATATTGACACATATTATGATTATTTTTCTGATGTCGGTTTCGTATTTCTATTCATCTTGCAGATAAATATTGCAAATAAATTGCAAATGATATTTATAATACATGTAAATGGAGTTGTTGATATATATTAGAGTTTTTATATGATTTATAAATTTTGGTATATTTCATTCCTAGATAATATATACAAAGAAAAGAGAAAAATATTTATAAAATAACGTATAATTTTATTTTGTATTTTTGTACTAAATAATTTTAATTAATAAAATTTTTAAATTATTTACCGACATTCAAGAATAAATATATCTAAAAATATTAAAATATAATTTGCATCAATATTATATAATTAGAAAATACAAATTAGAAAATATATTCAATTGCATCGAATTATATATATATATATATATATATATATATATATATATATATATATTTAAAAGTGCTTTCTGAAGGGCATCTCTTTAATTGGCAAATATATATACTTAATATAAAAGAACACATTTATATACTCATCGAGGAATATTTTAGAAAATTGAGAACATACATTTTTATAACAAAACTTGACTTTAATATAATAATTATCATTTTTACATTGGGATAAATTTGGGTTTATGATTATATTTTAATATTATAATACCAAGCAACATTGAGTCCAGAGTATAACATTTTATGGTCTTACATAGTAAACGGAGGGTTGCTTTCTGTTATATAATAAATCCGTATTACAGATAATAAAACATATTATCGTTATATTTTGCAATTCAGAATAAAAATATTTTTCAGAATTTACGAAAACACTATTAATTTATTATATTAATAATATTTGGAATTAAAATAATTAAAATCAACAAATAATTTTAATACCTTCGCATCTAATAATATGCTTTTGATATTGTAATCAATGAGATACTGAAATTTAATTAAATTAATTAAATATATTTAAATAATATATACAATAATTATAAGATAAATTATGTTATATCTAATATTATTTCGTCTATATTTTTTTCTGTTACTTTTAATATCAGAATGCTAGGAGTTAATACTTATACAGTTATAATTATACAAGTAATAAATGGTATTTTAATGCTGTTTGTTTGTTGCCAATCTTAACATAATTAATAAAGAGTTTTTAACTAAATGGATTTAATGCTATACATAATAGAAAAGATATTAAACTGGATATTTTTGTCATTTTATATTTTATTTAACTATTTATCGATGTATTATATTACACAAATTAACAAAATGATTCATAAATAAAAGCTTAATACAAATTGTTTATTAATAGCTATATATTTAATACTTTAACATTATTACGCTTGAAGTTACAAATACTAAAATTTGTCGAAGATTAAGACATGTATTTTTTAATCTAAGAGATGATAAAGCAAGGGTATATAAGTAAGTGTAAATAAGAAAAGGAGAAACGGAGTAGTCTATAATCCTTAGTAAATTTGGGTTAAGCCGAATATATATATTTCTATTGTGTACAAAGAAATAAGAGATATATGCTCTCACACTTTAGCTTAACCACATTTTAGTACTATGTTTTAGTACTAACTAATTTTTTAGAATCTTTTGAAACTGAAAAATTTATTTATATTCAGGATAATTAGCTTATAAGATTTGAATGTTTATATGTATTTGTTCGAGATTCCGTTTGACATCGAAACTCTCGCAGTTATATCTTTCTGTTTGGAAACTCTTCGTATATTGTTTGTATATTATGATTGTCAAAAATGTGTAAATAGTGACCTTTGTTAAACTTACGCCTAGATTTAGTATTTAAATGTAAATATCTTTATTGCTTTTCCTACAGCAAATAGTTATTTCAATATCGCTGTAAGAATTTTAAGAAATTATGTACTTTACCTCCCTTTCTTTCTGTTTCTAACCGTTTTCATGAAACAGGAATTTTAATGCGTAATTTATCAATGACAAGCAACAGAAAATTAAGAATCAATACCTGACTCTTACCCCTCCGAAGGAAATATGAAGGACATGTTACATAAATTAAACCGTCCAATAAAAAGGTGTTGTACATTGACTGCAGTCATTATTCTGATATTCATATAGTAAATATGAATGATAATACTTTCTTTATTATAAAGGTGTTGTACATTGACTTCGATTATTATTCTAATATTCAAACTGTAAGTGTGAATGATTTTTCGCGTATTTGGATTACTATTAATCGCCGTAGTACTTATACATTGACTTCGGCTATACCTTGATATTCACACATTAAGTATGAATGATATTCTTAATACATTGACTGCAGTAATCTATCTTCATATTCATACAAAGTAAGAATAATCTTTAAAGCGATTATCTTACAACTAATCATTACGTTATTAACGAAAGTAACATTAAGCGGTTCCTGTACTAAATAAGAACTAAAACTCAATTTATAATGACACTAACGCGATATTCAATTTACAATTGATAGCCATAACGTACAAATCTATTATCTTTCCTTTGACCACATTAAATATAATTCATAATTAATTTTAAGATTTCAATTCATAATTTATAACTGCTTTCGAATAACGTATTAAATCTTCTAGTCAATCTAAATTCATCTCAATATCAATATTATATTCTCCATATTTTTACCAATAAACAATATAATTCGGAGACTTTCTTTTGATACCTACTTTTATCTTCCCCCTTCCACTATCTGCCTCTCGCGACTCACACCTTAAAGAGAGATTTACACTTGGGGTAATTTCCGAACAGTATTTATTTTTCTTACACATTTTTCTTGACAGCTATTGATATTTAGATAACTTATATGCTTATATTTATAACAACACAAAAGAAATTTGTTTGTATAATACATTACCTACTTAACAAAATTTATACAAAGCATTTAGTCATTATAAGAGAAAATTTAGAGAAAAAAAAATATATATAGAAGTATGATACAATGTATTATTAACATTTATATTTTTAATAAGTTGAATTATTGATTTTTAATTAAAATAGTGAACTATATATAGTATGATAAAATAATTCATACGACTAAATGGTAAAACGATTTTTTACTTGTTAAGCGTCATTTTTTAACTAAACTAAATATCCTAATACTATATTATAAAAATAAAGTTCACAGATAATAAAAAAAAACAGTGTTTTTGACGATTCAAAAAGTGATCATCAATAAAATATTTTTAATTTATATAACATTAGTATATTAATATTATTCAAATTAAATAGAAGGTACCAGGTAAATTAGTTACTTATATGAATTGTAGTTACTGAATAAAATAAAAATAAATTGTCAAAAATATAATTTATTTATTTTCGATAAATCGAAGACAAATAAAGAATAGCATCTAATCCAGTTTAATATGTAAAATTGAAACGAATGATTTTAAAATTTTATACCTTTAGATATATTTATTTAATATTAGTAAGATATTACATATTACAATATTAATTTCTTATAAAATTTATTATATCTTAAATATATCTTAAATATGCATTCTACTAATAACTATTATGTAATAAAAATTTAATAATGTTTATTTTCTGAATATTAAAATGAATCTTCTTTTAATATTCGAAAATATTAAATATTATAAAATTTTAAAATAATTTTCGATAATTTTGATTTATTTATATGATTGTAACAGTTTTTACAATCATAAAATCTATTAGCAATAAAAACATATAATCAAGTAGCATATTGGAATAATAAAATTTTACTGAAATATTGAATATCGCAAAGAAAATTGAACTCGAATAAATTTGTCGAGTTTAATTTTTTTGTTTAATTTTATTTTTATAATTAATCATATTTGAATAATAAATTTCAATATTGCATTATTAATATGTAAAATATTTTATTTCTTTATTTAGAGAATTCAATATTTAATATTATAAATAATTATAATAATTTTTTGTTATGAATACATTTAATGAATAATTAATCTTCATTTATATAAAATTCTATATATGGTAAGTAGTTTAAATAACTTTATAAGAAAAATTGTGCTAAAAAATAGTGTGCACTAAAATATATTTTAAACATTTCTTATAAAGAGATATACTTGCATAATCTTTTATAATTCGAAACAATCGTATAATGTAACAGATATAAGAAAGTATAAATCATGAAAACATTAGTTTATTGACACAGTAATTCATGTTACTTTGTTTTTCAAACGTTATAATATTATTAAAGCTGGAAGTTAAAAAAACTACTTATCTAATATCAGTTAAAATTTAATAGATGACTTTTCAAGAACTGAAGTACTATGAGTTTAATGTAAAGCAGAATTTATATTAATTTGCATTCGAACAAAGTTAATCCTCCTCAATATTCGTAAAATGTTCGAGCTTTCGTAGTAAAAATATATTATATGAAGTTGAATTATTATTACTTTTTAAATGCGAAAAGGATTACATTAATGAAAATTAATATTTATAATCTATTTACGGCAATTCTTAAATGTATATAGTATATATTATATAAAAATTGCATACACAGAATGAGTCATGCATATAAAAAATTTTATGTTACTTATGACGTCTATAATAATTTAAAAATTTATTCTGTTTCAAGGTTCCGAATGAACGATGATATATGCTATTCTCATTTGTCCAAAATTACAGTACTATAAAAGTTTATAGCTTTAAAGAATGTATGAGTAATATAGGGTACAATTTAACTAATGTCTGTCCAAAAACTGAAGCAGTTATATAATCCTGGAAACTGAAGTTGTTTAATTCCATATAAATATTTTACCTCATTTTCATTATTTTGTAGTCATTACTCATTAGATAAAGGTATAATAAATTATTAAATTCGATGTTGATTATTTATAAGAAAATACAAAATAATAAACTATTTTAACTACATTTTTTAATTA
>JAPYYT010003979.1:0-11105 GCA_030522565.1 Ceratosolen corneri | reverse complement strand
CACACACGTGTTTAAAGTCAATAATCCTATCACCAACATCGCTCCTATTATATCCCCACTCCTTAACATCAGGGAGTGCATACAGTCACACAAGGTAAAGCCTCTATCAACGGCCGTCGAAACGGGTAAAGCTGAGCCCACGAGAGTTGGATAGACGGTACCTCAATAATTTCTCAACAGCTGCAATTGAATATATATAATTGTGTTCGGAAATCCGTATAATAAACCAACCGTCGCGCCATCGCCGTGTAATTTTACCATTGATGTTTACGAAAATAAAAGTGCGGTACAAATGCAGAGAACAAAAGAGTAGTTTCGAAGACTAGAAGTTTATTGCTAGAAAGATTGAGAACAATATTGCACGTGGTCGTGTCTAAGAGAAATTATAGAAGCAAAGTACAATGGCCCGGACTAGAGAAAACAAGACGACTTCATTGCTTTTCCGCTCAGCCTCCTCGGCTAACTCGGCCGCAGTGTGACCGCGAGCGAGAAAAAGCCCACCTATCAGTCTAAAACTAAAGGAACAAAGAACTCAGTGCACCAATGACAATTACTGTAACAAATTGCCAATGGAAAAAATTGAGTGAAGTAGTTTCGACGGACCTGCGAAAAGTCGTGATGAGAACTGTGAGTTCAAAGTGATGCCCTCCCTGGAGTCAGTGTGATTTTGGTTGTCTTCGATTAACGTACAATCTTTAATCGGATCTCAAAGTAAAATTCCTGGCAGTGGCCGCAATAAAACAACGAAAATTAATTAAGCACCGCCGTGCATGGTTTCGAAGTAGACTCCCTACACCTGAAATTAGGCAAGTTTGATTGTACGAGCTGATAGTATGAGCCATTCAGCATAAACAGTTGATAGTACGAGCCATTCAGCACAAACGTAAGTAAAGGAAACGGCTGAGGCCTTGTCAGCAACATACGAAGAGGGAAACTACTCTCTTCAGCGCATTCGCGCCTGGTCAACAAACTAATGCAGTCCGCTTTAGTTAAGGGCAAGGTCAGGGACCTTCTTTGGACTACTTGCGCCGTACATAAGAGAGAGAAAAAGAGTAGGATCAACCTACAATTGAACCTTACAAAACATTAGAGGTTTGTTAAAATAACTCAGTTTAAAAGGGGCTTAGCACACGGCGGAATTCAACTACCATTGATTCTCCATTAACGTGACAAGGCCATTATTGATTACCATTTGCGGATCATCCGCGACTTCTACAAAACACAACCCGCAGAATAATTATACCATCCACTATACAGAACTATAGAGAATATATTATTAAATAATTAGAAACAACAGATACACATGTTTAACAATTTAATCAATCCTACCACCAACATCACTCCTATTATATCCTCACTCTTTAACATCAGAGAGTGCATACAGTCAAACAGGTGAAATCTCTGTCAATAGCCCGTCATTTCAGATAAACTGAATCCACGAAAATCTATATAGAGAATACCTAAACAAATTGTATGTAGTTTTATAAAATTTCATAACTCTAAGTAAGCGCCTCTCAGCAGAGGTGGTTTAACATCATACTAACCGTAATTAAACTGACTCGAACTAATAAGAAGACTCCTCCAGATTTTTTCAAAAAAATATTTAAGAAATTTAAATTAAGAAATAAACTGGAAAATTGATCAATTTTCTTCACTTATCATACCATGAAAATATGCATAGTATTGAGTAGTACTACAGAATAGTAAATTTAATAAGATACATTTTTAAAAATGTGTATAGGTTATAAATACTAATAAGAAAATTAATAGTGTCACGAATCTTAACTACACCTAAATTTAGTACAGTTAAGATACATAAAATATTACGAGACTAAGTAGAACGGAATGTCAAAACAAAAGAAAAGAAACATTTAACTGACTAGGTGATCTCAGTGGCATAGTAATGCTACCGAATTTAACGAAGATTCGCACAAAGAAGATTCCACGCTAACTATGCTTCCAAGCTCGATTCGAAAAGATGATGTAAGGAGGAGAAACCAATAATTTCTTCATACATATATATAATATCTCTTTAAACTTCTTTCAAACAAATAAATAATGTCTTTAATTAACACATTTAACATAATTAAAATTTTAACGCTTAATTTAATAGAAATTATTTTACTAGTTTTTAATTCTAAAGGCTTTGCAGATGATATACATTAATTTTCAGCGATTATTAGTTGCTTACTTATAATCTATGTAACTATGCAGTTTCATAGTCTTACTTGAGATACGCTCATGAAATTTCTAATTAAAGGATCACTGTGTTATAAAATGTGTTAAATGTTAAAATATAATTCATTTTATACTAAATAAGTACTTAAGTACAATACATTTAATACATTTTTAAGAAAACTTTTAATTATAGTATGATACAACGTAGTTTTATTTAGTATAGTTTAACCGTACTAATTAAATTTCAAATTACTTTCTCTTATAGTGTACAATGAAAATGTATTTATTTGTTTAAGTTGCAGAAAAGACTAGAATTCAAGAGTTGTACACTCTAAAAAAATTATTTTATTTTGTAATATTATTTTTATTATTATTATATTATATTATTATTCTTAAAACATTTTAATATTTATGTTTTAAATAAATTTAAAAAATTTAAAAAGTTCATTAAAAAGTTCATTTATTAATATCTTATTTTATTTATATCGACATATATTATAACTTATTATCTTAATTTTTTATAATAATAATTTAAATAGTTATTGCAATAAATTTAATATTTACTTTCTATATAATATATATCATATATAACAACGCACATTTGGATGGTCATTAAAAATTGTTGGTTTATATAACCAAGAGCACTTAAAACTTTAGATGATGACAGTGAAATCCATAAAATGAATAATATTTTATTCTTTTTTATTTTTTAAAAGCTTCTTTACTGTAACTGTAGATCTCCAACATATCATCATAAAATATGAGACAGTTGACAAGAATAATAATATCCGACATACTCACTTTAAACAATTTTAAACTTACAATTTTATGCTGCAAATAATAAAAATATATCTTTTATATATTATGTACTAAAAATATACAAACGTTTGTAAGAAAATAGAAAGAATTAACATCATTATATAAATTTTTCGGTGTCATGTAAATATAGGAAACTTTGTTAAAATAACATGATTTACTTAATGTATACTAAAATTATAATTTTTTAAAAATATAATAAATATAATATAAATTTTTCTCGCATTAAACTTCATATCATACCAATGATACTCTTTACCTAAAGCATCGAAATCCCTATTTAGTAATTTGGCCAAACTTGAACTTAATATACTTAAAACATAAAGTTATCTTATAATGTGCCTATACAAATCAAAATTAATGTATACTAAAATTATATAAATATATATATATATATATATATATGTGTGTGTGTGTGTGTGTGTGTGTGTGTGTGTGTGTGTGTGTGTGTCAATAATAATTTTAATATCATTCAATAGATAACATTTATAGGTATTTTTTATACAAATTTATCGTTATTATAACATTTTTAAATGTTATCAAAATTTTAATCACAATAAATTGAAATTGATTTTTTTATTCACAAAACTTATTATTATGAATAATAGAAATTAATTAAAGATATGATAATTATTATGAATTAAAGAATAATCTTTAAAAATACAGAAATAAGCGTATAGTTTTATAAATAATATCAAATTTTACATTTAAAAATGAGAAGGGATATTAAAAAACAAACCATAAAGTATTATTGTTACAAAAAATAACTAAAACTTTATTGAAAAATAAAAATAAAAAAATCGTAAAGTATAGGTACTGTTATTATACACAGAATGAATCATTGAAAAGAAAAATTACTTGTTTAGTGTTTGCATTAAAATTTTAAAGAGTCTCACTTCAGTATTACATGATTATCAAGAAGTAAGCATTATGGAAGAGAGAAAAGGAGAGTGCATTGGAAGATAAAATAAACAAAAGAAGAGAGACAAGAGTTCGTTTTTTTAGTCCGATCTTCCTTTCAAAGTACGACTCGCAGTTTTCGAAGTCTTGATATATGCCTCAATAAAACCTGAGCCAAAACAGACTTCGACTAAATATCGAATGTAGATTAGCTTAGCTCGTTAACGCTTTCATATGAATGTAGAAACGAATGGTAAGTGTACGTATTTAAAAATTTTAGAAATAAGGTAATATTTATTTAATTCTCTATTTCTTTAATTTATTAATATGAATTTCTTTAATAGTAGGTATTTCTTTGATTAACTCTAATCATATGTAGTATTACGACGTGGAATATTATAAACGATGTGAGTAAAGAAAAGAAATAATATCATAGTAAAAGAATCGAATTACCTTAAAACAAATTTAACTTCAGATATAATTCACTCTCTACCTCCCATGTCACTGTCACTTATATACTATTTCGCTCGTATAAATTTCAAAATACAAAACTATAAAAATCAAATATAATCATATCACATTAAAAAAAAGTAATTTTTATAAAAACAAAAATATTTTGTTTTATTAGTCTAAAAAATAATTCATAGATGATACGAGTTTGAATTTAATTATTTTTTGTTATATATAGTTTTGTTTTGTATTTCTATTCTTTCTTCTTCCTTTCATTTCACTTACTGTTTCAGCATGCAATATTGTTTACGGTAGTTTTAGCTTAAACAAAATATATTTGATGATTACTTCTCGTAAATTTCTAGAATAACGTAAATTATTATATTACTAATATATTTAATATATTAATTTTTTCTTAAAATATAAGTTAGATAAAAAAAATTTTAATTTTCTAAAATTTAAGTTAAATAGAATTAATAAACTTTATAAATTCAACAGAATTTTAAATTGGATCTTTTAATGTTGCTATATAAGATACATAAAATTATATTGCTACTAACTAAAATGATAATATTGTATTTAGTATTGGTAAAATAAAATATTTATTTATCGAAAACTTATAGAAAAACATATATTGATATAATACGAAATAGCCGTAAATGCATTTTATGCATTGTATTTTATTATGCTTCTTACTAAAAAATTTATCATCCAAATTAAATATAACTAAATGACATGATTAACGTCTGTCATTTGTACATTTTTTGAAAAATAATAAAAATCGTTAATTGAAAAGTTTTTAATATCATACGCTATTCAAAGTAATTTATGAATACAAAAAAATGTACATAAATAAGGATACAACTGAAGTGGAGTAAAGATACAAAAAAGCGTGACAAGCAAAGAAGTATAATGCCTGTATGATCAGAGAAGCACCAGACAAGATACATAAAGTGAAAATGAGGATAAAGGCCAAGTCAAATAAGGCACGAACTCTCGCAGCAAATTGGGCCTGTACCACGCGCATTCCAATAAATAACGAAACAAAAGAAAGAATGAAAAAAGAGACGGAGTAGGCAAAGTAAAAAGAGTGAAACCGACCGTTGGCTATACCTTAAAAATGAACTCTATATTTACATTCGTTAACGAGCCTCCAGGAAATATTTACATTTTTAATAGCATAAACCTACAAAGCCGACAACTTATCTTGGATATATACTTGCAAACATTACGGTATAAAATGGAAAAGCATCACGCGCCTTGTAGGCATAAAGCGCTGTTTCAAAGTTTGCGTATCCTTTACCATTTATTAGCCCTAATTGATCGAAAGGGCTTATTTGCTTTTTTATCACTAACTCTTTTCACCCTTTCACTTGCACATCTCGATCTTCGTCTTAACTGCAGTCACGCATGGACCTGTTTGTATTTTTCTTCAGACAAAATTTCATTAGACTTGTGAAAGAAGGACAGACAAAAAACAAAAACATAAAATGTATTATTTATTGTATATTTTTTCAATGTTACATCTAACACTATTTCTATTATACAAAACTATATACCATCTTTCAACATTTTATTAAAGATCATTAAATTTATCATTTTTATAAATAGATAACTATAATGACTCAAAACATATTGCTATATTATTTTTATATCTCTTTTCAAAGATTTTTATCGTTTTAGAAGAATTAAGTTAAGAATTATTTATTTTTCAATTAAATTATCAATAAAAAATAGAGAGATTTAATTCATAACAAAAACATACACTTACATACTTCATTAGATAAAACGTTGAAATTAATAATTGTCAATTAGGAATTACTAGCTACAAATGACGAATTTTTGTCAATTTGGGTTAATAAGACCATTAATGAACCACAAGAATTCCTATGAACCATTTATTACCTTACTGTTCTAAGACCCATTATAAGTCAAGTACAGAATACATGCGTGTGTTTATGTGTATATTGTTTTATATTTATACAGAATAGGTTCGTATATATAATAACAAAAAGTATTAAGAAATTATTTGCACATACTAAGATAATTCATTTAATATCTAAGTATAACCTTATACATCAACTAAGTATATAAAACCTTATACATACTAAGATAATTCATTTAATATCTAAGTATAACCTATATATATACATCAACTACTTTCCTTTAGTTTTTCTAATATAAATGAAATCTGTAATATAAATCTTATATAAATAAAATCTGTAATATAAATCTAATATAAATAAAATCTGTAATATAAATCTAATATAAATAAAATCTGTAATATAAATCTAATATAAATAAAATCTGTCTAATGTAAACAAAATTTCTATAAATAAAAATACAATAATATAGGATGATTTTTTAAAATATTAAAATATTAAATATATCAAATATTAATAAAACTTGCCTTTATGTTATCAAATATAATTATAAATAAAAAATTATAAAAAAATTGTATTAATTTCGTAATGTTTAATAATATTTAATAAAAATTAAATTAATGTATTTAATAATTAAACTAATTGTTAAATTATTTTAATTAATATTTATTTTTATTTAATTATTTAATTTATGTTTATATTCAATTTTATTTGCAATAAAATAGACTTATCAATACTAGTAATCATTTTCAATTAAAAAAGAAGATATAAATAGTAATTTGCCATATCGATTTGTTTATAGTACATTGAAAGTTTTAAATATTAATAAAAAATATTAATTAAGCGAACAGAGTATATACAATTTCTTTTAAGAAAATTTGAATATATATGCTATCTCATACAATATCTTTTTTTGTACATGCCTTAATTTTGATTTACTATTCCAATGAAAATAAATACTCTTAATGACAAGAATTATAGAATAGCTTATCAATAAAGCAGCTAGAATAAAACTAATGACAACAAATATTCAATATTTTGATTATAGAATTATATGCTTAGAATAAAAAAATAAATTAGCATTACTAACTTATTTTAATAGAAAATATAAGGTAAAAAAAGAAAATATAGGTAATTTAAAACTTGATATTAATTTAACTCTTATAGAAAGTACTCAAAATTTATGAATTGCTTAAAAAATTGAATGGTGTTTTTTAAACAAATTCTTTAATAATTTCGTTCAAATAATCGAAGCTTCCAAATAATCCAAATAAAAAGTTTAGCCTATCAAATATTAAGTAGCCTATAAACTTCATATAATGTTTTGATATTATATAGAGAAAATAAAGGTTTAATATTATAATAAGATTACAATTGAAACAAATTTTCACCAAATATATCTTGATGCTGTGATATAATACAACCATTTATAAAACAAAATACAATATTGAATAGTTACAAAAGTCGTTTAAATTCATTTAATGAGTATATTTAAATAAAAATTTACCCCAGGATTCTTAGAAAATAATTTATGGAAAAATAATGCAATAAGCTAGGTCATATATTATAATTATTAATTAAGTTTTTACATTAATTCATTGGCTTTTAAAATAATATGATAACACAGTTCATTTTTAAATTTCGTATAACATATTAAAAAATAGATAATTAATTTTATTAACTATAATATATTTAAAATTGTATTTATGTAATCTGCTCAATTTATAAACAAACTAGAAATATTAGTTACTTTGCTACATATTATGACTATATTACTATAGACATTTATGATACATTTTATTTAACAGGTATGATACGAATTATTTAACAGCGGAAAAAATTATATGTTGTGAGTAGCTTTTTCACTAATAAAAATATTTTCTCAATATTAATTTTAAAATAATATATATAATATATGTAAAATATATTCACAAATTTTAAAGTAATAATATATTTTTAATAAATCAATGAAATAACTAACTAAATAAAAGTAGATATTTACTTTTAATTTAACTTATATATTTTATGATATATTTTACACAATAAATTAACTATAATATTAAATAAAAACAAAAGAAAAAAAAGTAAAATTTTAGAATTCATAAAATTTATTTTTAATTTTAAATTATTAGCAAAACATGAGGAAGATTAGTATTTTCTTATATAATTAATATAAACTTTTTTAAATATTAAATGTAATATCTCTGTCTCAATATTTTAAATAATAATATTGTATGTATCTATTATACAATTTTATAATCTACGTATAACTGATTTTAATAACAAATTTTATTTTTATCTATTGTTGTACATAATTTTCGTTAACTTTGTTTTGTTACTTTAATTTAATAATTATAATTTTTAAATATTATCAACTTTTTATTATATTACCATCAATTATTTATTATTTATTATAAAAATAGTAATATTAAAATAATGTAAGTTCTCTATTATTTCCAATAATTGCCTAAGTAAGGATGTATTTCAACAATAAAATCATTTTTATTAAAAACATTGAATACTTGTTATAATTAATTTTTTATTTATTTAAATATTACTAAATATTTTTGAAATCTTCAGTAATAATATAATAACTTTTGATATATACAATTTTAAAAACTAAGTTTTTTAATAATTAAATAATTTAATAATAAAAAAATATTAATTTTTTAATAATTTTTTAAAAATTAAATATATTAAACAAAATTAATGAATATTATAATAGTCAAACATAATCATTATAATGTAATATAAATAATTTTAAACATATAAACAAAAATAAAAGTTTATATATACATGTAGATAGACACAAGATATATAGTCATAACTATGCAAAAATGCTTTGAAAATTGTACTTGAAATGACTTTAAAATTTAAAAGAATGATAATACAGTCCATCCATACTATTATTATTTTATTTAATGTATATGTATATACTTGATCATTTTGTTATTGATCTTGTTGATGTAACTATAAATATAAAAATAATATAATAATAAAATTCATAATTATCAATGTTTTACTGTTCTTCAACTTTCATAATAAATATTCTAATAGAAATAGAAAAGTGATAAAAGACTAAATTTATAAAGTAAGACTATTAAAATAAAAAATAAAATAAGGAAGTTATAATTAATTTTTATTTGTTTTTAATAAAAATTACCGAAAAAGATATAAGACTTAATTAAAGTTAATAGAATACAAGTAGAAGTTGAGTATCATCATAAAGAATATCTATTTAAAATATAATATTTTTTATTAATAGATTAATTAGTATATCATAAGTTTTTAAGATATGTAATTTTTTTTAAGACTGAAAAATCAAAAATGTGTTGGAAATCAAATCAAATCAAATGAAAGATATGAAGATAAGAATGTTTATAACAATATCATTTGCAAATAAATATGAAAACTTAATGTGGAAAATCTGAATAGAGGTATAAATGCAACATTGATTTTTCTTAGTAATTCTACTGTTTATAGTATAAAAAGAAAAATACAATAGAAATATACAAGTAAGAATAAAAAGAGACAGAATTAAAAATTGCAAGTAATTGATAAGATTAAGAAGGCTTATAAATATTGTTAGAGCATATTCCCTTTAAAATTTAATATAGTATTTATAAATAAATAAGATTAAAATCAAGCTTTCACACATAAATATATGCATTGCGAAGTCATTAAGTAATCTTTTTAGGAGAGTCGATTGAAATGAGAGGTGATCTTATTACGGTCTTATAGATGGTATTATGTTGTTTTGTAACAAAAGTGTTTCTTATAGCGGATGTGTATTAAATAGTCATTACTTAGAATTATTAAATTTCGTAGTTAAAGAAAAAAATTGAAAAAGACGAGTAAAGTAAAAAAATTGCAAATGGTAGGAGTAAAGGGGAAGGACTAATAAAACACAATTAACGAGTTGCTTGGATCTGACTAACCAATAAGAAGTATCTGCTTGTAGCTATGTATATGTTCAAATGATGCTATTTACAAGTAGTGAGCTTGGATCTCTCAGCCAATGACTTGCGAGATACAAGTCTTTCCAGATCGACACAGCAGCTCCATATACTCCATACTTTCTTCTTCATTGGTACAATAAATTAATTCAACATTTCTGTTTTTACTCATATTTCTTTAATTTTATCAAACGATGCATAATACGCTAATGAATTAGAAAATCTACGTTACTTTATAATTATGGTTTAAATATGAAAATAGATTCTACCGTTGATTTTTATAAGCATTGCAATGAGTTACATATGTATCCCATAATAATAAGTTGTAAAATAACAATATTTTTTATAACAATATATAAAATATATAAATAAAAATTATATATTTACAATATGAGTTTAATTTATTATATTATTATATTATATTTATAAATTATATTTTTTATATTTATATATACTTCAAGTTTGTTATCGCGTAATAATATATGAAACGGCAGTATTTCAGTTATATTTCATACTTATATTTTATTCAATTATATCTTTAATTTTAATTTCAAAAATATTAATTTAAGCCTTTCTACAATCCATGATGATTATATTTTATTTACTATGATTTTACTTTATAATTAAAAAGAAATTATTGCAATTCGTACATTTAAATTTATATATACATAAATTATTGCTATTGGCACATTTAAACTTGTATGTATATATGTATATATATTTGTTTAAATTTCATAAATTTAAAATATATAATTAAAAAACTTTTGTAGAGTTTAAAACTACTGTTATACACTCCATCAATTGTTAGTAAAAAATGGAAATTAATTTATATATAAATAAATAAATCCACGTTATTGAGATAAATATTTTATAAACGAACATTATTAATATATATATATATATATATATATATATATTGACA
>JAPYYT010003978.1:0-11106 GCA_030522565.1 Ceratosolen corneri | reverse complement strand
TCTGAGGCGCAGTGCACCTGCAGTCTGCTTTTAATGTTTCACCCCACTCCTTGAGTAGGGGTGATCTCTTTAGATTTTTGATGATAGTGGGAAGAATTTGCTTATTATTTGAAGCTAATTTTCTGCTGTCATTGGAGCTCTTGACAAAAATGTCAACATCCTTTTACAGGAGAAGGGCGAAGTGCCAGAGGTGAAGTGGTGGTAACCTTTTGCGACGTCGTGCTGCGGCTCGCGCAGTCACCCCGACGTCCTGAGGCCTGGCTGGGTTTTTCCCTAATTCTATTTCTTCGATTCTTTCGTATTCTTTAAAAGCTTATCACGAAATATAGCAATCATGCTGCTATAACTAGATGGACTTGTCCGTTGTTTTTACTAGGCTTGTATTGCAAGATACGTGATGCTCATATTTACTATTTCGAAGTATTATCGAGGCACAGTCCGAGTAAATATGCTCGTTAAGTGGTCATAAGGAACGAAAGTATATTCGATGCATATTTAAAGAATATTCGTAAAATCTTGGGACACATCTGGCATTTATAAACATATTGAATGTATGAAAAGAATTTACAAAACAAAGAGGTAGTACCGAGAGTCGAGAAACTGCATGATTCTCGAACAGTATTATATAATTAAATGTAAATAGAAAATTATGAATTAAATTAATTTTATTTAAAAATACAAATAGATATATTTATTTATTACTAAAAAATTTTAATGGTGTATATTTGATAAATAAATTAATATTAAGTTAAGGTATATATAAATTTAATATAATAAATAAATAAATTCAGAATATATGTTATATAATCCGATATTTTATTATTTATTATACAAATAGCATATTAATTCATTGCAATATAACTTTGTATTATTATTAAACTTATATTTTAAATTCTTTTAATAATATACTGTTTAAATTATATTATTGACACATAAATATAAATATTTTTAAGGTTTTGCAACAAATAGATTGTTTTCTTATAGTTGTATAAGAATATGCTCATAGTGAAAAATCATATATAAACATAAGGTTAAATCTTTATATATATAAAAGGTAATATATTCCGTTTTATTAAGCATATATTGTATTTAAAATATGCTTTTATAAATACGGAAATACGACAAACTTCGTAGAAACTATTTTAATTATAAATTTATTTAGAGTATTTTGTTAATTAATTATGTATCAATTTTGTCATTTATTTAGTTTTGAAATTACGTTTTTTCAAAAATATGTACATTCTTTTTTACATAAATTCATTCAAAATATTTATATAATTATTAAATTTAGGCTTACTTATATATTAGTATATCTTTGTATGATAAATTCTTTCATTTTTAAATTCTTTTATAAAATATAAATTAACAATAATTAATATAGTTCTAGGCAATCAAAAGGCAAGACGGTGATAAAGTAGAATAAAAAGAGATAGAGGGAAAGAGAGAATAGACCAGAGGAAGTAACAGATATATGCAGACAGAATGCATGCAAATCCTTCTAGCGGTATTTTCAAAGTTCGAGTTAGTGTCGCAACGTGATGCCGTACTTTGTTGCAGCAGTGCATCTTTCTCTTTATCCACGCGAGAGATTACGCAATCACTTTATAGCGACAGCGAAGCCGGAAATTTCACGTCTCTCGAACTATGCATTTGCGAGTCGTACGCGTGGCGACCGAATGAAACTCAATTACATTCTGTCTTCCATAATGCCTTTCTCTTTCTCTCACTCTCTTTCTCTCAATCGCTTCCTTTCCTTATCCTCTCACTTCTCTATTGTATCTATTGCTTTCTGACGCTCGCACACACGCACATGAAACGTGTGCGAGTACGCATGTATTATACTAAATATGTCTTTTTTTATAGAAGCATTTTGTTAAGTTCCTATAACAGTTCCAAAGTAACTTTATGTTCATCAGAGTATATCTGTTTTTTAAACGCACGAACGGATATATGATATTAGTGTTGAGGAAACTGTAATGAAAACCTTTTTTAAAGTTCGATTTGTATAAAAATTACTCCTTCAAATTTCAACAAATGTGATATTAATGTAACTATTTAATATACTTAATATTATTTTCTTTGTAAGAATTACTTGAGTTTAGTTTTGAATAACTGAAATCCAAAATTGCAAAATTTTTTGTTGCTATAATTATACAATATAAATATATTATATAAATTATAATTATATATTATAAATATATATTAAGATTTGACAAATATTTGTTTCAATTTAAAATTCTAATAAATTTCCTAAATTCAAGTATTTAATAATAAATTGATGACACATAATTCTTTTAGAACATATGATTGATATTAATAAAAATTAACCTTTAGATCAATAACATTTTTTTACCAATAGGCATTGTACAATATACAATTTCAAAATAATAGTAAATAAAATAATAGTACATAGTTGTATTATTAAAAACCGTATAAATGTTTATAATAAAAATTTTGAACTTTTGCTTGTGCAAATCTATGAATAATGATTTCATAATAATAATTTTATTATTATTATATAACTGTATCAATAAAACTGTATTATATAAATGTAGTTTTTTTAAAATTAATTTATATGAAAAGACAATAATAAATCTATGTAATTTAAACTTTTTCTTTAATTGAATGAAAAGTGGCAAATTTGAAAGCTATTTATAGTGAGTTATGTGTTTATACAAAAGATATAAAAATATACGCGTTATACACTTTCGTATTTCTAGGATATTTCATTTAATAAATACGTGGGAGTTTCTTTTGATTGTCAACGGTTGATGTGACGATGATGTCGGTCAATACTCGTGTTTCATGCAGGTATATTGAATTTCTTGTACTCTTGGTAAAAAGGAAGTGACGACATACGTCACTACATCCTCGACACATTCTCCTCTTTCTTTTTGTTTTTATTCAATCTTATTCTTTTCCACTTTCTTTCTTTGCTTGTTTCGCGTTTGTTTTTTTAATTTTATTTTTTGCCCCTTTACGAAAGTTATTTTCCTTTTTTACACACGTACACGGGTTTTCAATCAGTGTGCAAGTATGCGCACTCTTCTTTCATTGCTGCGAAATGATCATTACGAGTGAGTGTGTGAAGACAAAATTTGTGTAAGTAGGTATGAGCACGTACAATTTTTTAGTTTCAGCTTGTTGTATAACATTAACGTAAATTTTATTTCTCTGTGAACAAATTTAATTCTATATTCGCTAATAATATGGACATACATTTTGTTCGTCCTTAAATAATATTTATAGCAAGTTTATTTAAATATTACTATTACATTTCATAACATTTTAAAAACATTCATATTTAGTATTTAATTGAACATGATTTTAATTTTTATAGAATTTAATGAATAAATTACAGTCAATTCTAAATTTAATGTGTTGGTTTTACGACGTTACATTTATATAAAAATTTCTTTATATATTAACAATACATTGAAGATATATATTGCCAGCTTTAAATTTTATTTGTCAAATACTGCAGCTTTTTATAAAATAGGTTTTGAATTTTAAAAGCGTTTTTCTTTAATTAGATTTCTATTGTACTGAAATATCGAATCAATTTAATATTTTCTCTAAATTTTTATCTTTGCTTTTTAAAACATACATATTTAGAAATTACGATTAAAAAATTCTATTTGTTAACTAATAAGGTTCTTTAAAAAATAAAATATTTTTCAATCCATGCTCACCTTTCGTTCGCGGTTTTTTAAAAATACGTTTTATATTATGAACATTCTATAATAAATTCTAGATTTAGAAAAGTATAAATTTATGTACGTTAATATAATAAAAAGTAAGCCATGCAGTAATAGAAAATGAATAAAAAGTGAAGCCATTATATTCACATCTTTTAATTTATCTCCTTTATTATTACTTCATATGTTCCTTCATTAAATCTAATTTTTGGGCTCTAATTTAAAAGAAAAATATACTAAAAATTAAGAAAAATAAAAAATATTTTTATATACATAATTTTCACTACATTTTTTTTTAAAAAATTTCCTAATTTATTTATATATGTATATGCAAAACAAAATATTTGATTCGATTACTTTTCTTTATCACGAGCGATACTTATTTCATATTAGTTTGATTATTTAAATATAGCCGTAGTTTTAATTACAGTTTCTCGTTTAATAATGAATTCTATCCTCTTTATGCAACTTCTAGGATAAAAAGTAAAGCACGCGAGCTTCATAAGGTGCAAGATGGCGCACGTTTCAAAAGTATTAATTAATTTATTAGAGGTAAGGGTAGAATGAAAGCGAGGGAGAAAGCCGGATATATCCGGGGATGTATTCAGTTAATTTTTACGAGCGCGTCTTCTTCTTGATATAGTAGGGAAATCAAGTAAACGCTCGAATAAAGAATTCCCAATCGCATTATGTCTTAAAATTATTTTATTATTATCTCTTAAAACCCTGACTACGTATACCATAAACTGTACTTTTGGGTAAGAAAACCATAATCGGTGTATTAGAAAGTTTGAAACTAATAATATATAAGAGCGAAACTAGTTTTGATTGGCAAATTTTGTTTTTTGTTATTATACTATTGGGATTTTAAAGTTAACAACATTTTGGAAGTTTGAACGTTCGTGTAAAATGTTTCGTGAAATTTTAATTATAAAACGAAAAAATGATTTTCGGAGTAGATTAATGACGTTATATAAAATATTATTTATTATTTTATTTTTGCAAAATACATATGTATTTATAAACCTACAAAATATTTATATATATGGGTCTGCATACATACCTTATATAAATATATATTGTAATTGAGTAAACATTTGATGCAACAACTGTTCATTTATTAATATAATTAATGATATGAGTTTATAATTCAGAAGAAAATTGCACTTTTCTGTATATAAATTTTATTTCTCGTATATCAAAAAAAAATTATTCTAGACAATCCAAAAGGATTTAGAGAACTACAAATAACTCTTTTCAAAGTGAAATTATTTCGATTGCACTAAAGAAATGTGCGAGATGTAATGACATTCGCTATGGAAGCAAATTCTCTTACGTTTGGTTTTTCATCGTGACTGGACGTCATTTTTCCCGACACCCGGTTAACAAGGCTTTAAATGAAAATGGCACGACTTCGGAATATACATTCCCAGCACGAATAGCCTTATACGTAGTCTGCATAATAGTAAATATCTAGGGGTGCGGATAGGCGGACCTTGTCCTTTCATAAAATGTGCTCATGCCCGATATTCCACATGACTTCCTGGAACCTCGTAAAATTCTTTTCCCGTCTCTCGATATCTGCTTCCACGACGCGACTGCTCAGATTTAATATTGTAGGTGCGCAAAGTTCTGCAGGCGTAATTTCCCCTCATCCTACCCCTAGTCCTGCATTATGTATTGCGGGATACACGTATATTCGCATTTTTGCAAAGTTATTTCCATGTTTTGATGCTCCACTGCGGTGAAAGAAAGTTAAAAAGCTCGTGCACATAATATTCTGTCTGAATTAGTTAGTTATCAAGAATTATTTATTTAATTAAAGAAATAATCAACTTGCATTTATCAATGTTTATTAAGTATTAAGGATTTACTAAATGTTAATGTACTGAAAATAGTCAGAATTTTAATTATATTTGTTTATTTAGAACGTTCCTTTTCTAAATTCTGTCTTTTTTACATATAGTTAAAGAATTTTAGTTTTTATGCTTTACGTTAACATATTTCTTTATTCTTAAGTAATTAATCATAACAGAAAGAAATTTTTAATTGAATGACCATTAAAGTTTCTAGTTTTTATTTATAAAGATATTGCATGTTACCTATACTTACACATACATGTATATCAAGGTAACTTACTGAAAAAGTTGAATATTTTTTTAAAAAAATTTACAAGGAATAAACATAAACCTTTATATAATTAATTATTACACATTTACAGGCAAAATTGCTTTTCTGTTTACAATACGGGAACATTTTCTGGACCAAAAATGAGCAATAGAAAAATAAAGATAAGAAATACATATATAGATAGAGAGATGGATAGATAAAAATGGGGGAGGCAGTACTCTGCTCATAATTCGTTTCCCTTTGTTCTTAAACGTGCTCTTATCTGTGTCAAGGCGATAGAGCGTATTATTTGCATTTATCGTTTTCTCTCTCTCTCTCTCTCACTCGTTCTTTTTGTTTTTCTTTTTTTCTCTATCTATTTCTCTGTATTTTTCCATCTACTTTGGATAAATGACATTTTTCATTTTTTAGCATAGTCGCTTTAAATACATTAAATACATTTTTTCATCTTATTTTTCAACTTTACTTATTTTCGAATTTTCTATTTAAATTAAATATATTTTTGTTCTTATCTCCTTGAAATCAAACCTTTTTTTATATATATATTTTATTTTACTTAACCTTTTTCTTAAGGAAGAGAAGTATAGTTACTGATATACTGAATTTAAAATTTTTTTCAATTTATAAGTGAACATACGTGCATATCATTGTAAACAAATGATTTAGTCGGTAATATTTTAGCAATTTAGTTAGATAATAAAAAATTTTCTTTTAAGTCGTGTAGTTTTTGTAGCAAAAACGTATATTGTAATTTATTATGACGTTTTGATAACATAAATATAAACAGATGTCTTATAATAATTTCAATTTGAAAGCAAAACCTTGAATTTGATTTAAAAAAAATTAATTAATTATATGTATATCATATAGGCAATATCGTGATAGTCTCTTTTAATATTTAAATAACACAATGCAATGCATGAAAGTATGTTGCAATAACACCCCTCTACCTGCTTGCTATATCATTTCTCTAAGCTAATTCGAAACGAGAAATGTTTAAGAATATCTAATTGAATATTAAACTTTATGGACCTAAAAATTAAAGGACGAATCTATTTAATGCAGCAATTCACATCTCGGTGAGCTTTAATGCCCATATCAACAAGAATATAAACTGTAGTGCCCGGTACTCTAATTATTTACATCTTTCTGAATAAACCAGCGTGCAATTATTCGGCGTCGTTACCGCCACTGGTGTGCACACACACACAATAATTAGAGATTTCTGTTAATGAATAGCTCTTTCAAATGAACGGTAATGCATAAGGAGCGTATTTATCGATATTTGCATCTACATCTTTAATCAGATTTATCAGTGCTATGGTGGCGAGCCTCTAGATTTGTAATTATGGCAAACTACTAAACATCCGAAAGTTTTTCACTTGAAATGAAAGAGAATATATTAATTTTAGTACATTCACATACAATATATTTTAGAAGTACATTTATTGTTTACTTATTTATTTGAGAATAAGGTGTGCAAGTTTAATTTTTGAATGAGGCAATTTAGGCTTGATTTCTTTAGCTCCATCAATAAGAATGATGTACTATAATTATTCCATAAAATTTTGTTTTTAATTTTAGTGTTTGCTTTTAATTCGTTTTACTATGATAATTTGAAGATTGAAGAAACTCAATATAGCGATAGATGTGTAATTAGAATGTTGCTGATAGAAATCTGAATTTATTTTAAATAATTCAATTATGATGAAGAAGTTGGAAAAATGAATTTTTCATTAAATTTAAACATTTTCAATGTATAGACATGATAATTGATTTATTGAATCAAAACATGAATTAATAATTAATTTTTAATAATAACTTGCATAAGCGTTATACGTTAATATTACAATCATATTATTATTAAATTTATCCTGCTTGCAGATTGTATAACATACATAACCTTATGAAATATTTAAAAAGATATTCGACAAGTACTTACATAGAACAGTGAGCTTCGCGTTAGTTCGAATTGGTTTGATTCGTCCATTTGGCCCGACTTGACATTGGTATTGCCCATCATCGCTCAGTGATGCATTCCTAATATTCAGATTATATGTGCCCATCGACTGTTCACCCACAATTTGCCATCTTGGATGACCCACAATGTTTCCATCTGAAATATGCAAAAATCAAAATTTATAAAAAGAAAAAAAGAAAAAGAGTATTCATATTTCATGTAGAATATAAATAAACTGTCCATGTTTAAAATATTAAATAAAAATAATAAGTAGAATATATTTTTTGCGATAAGATTAAATTTAAAGAATCAAAAATGTAACAGCACTGTAATATATATAGTAATTCAACTATAGTAATTAATGTTCATGTTTAATATTGAAATGAATTATTAGGTATAATACATTAGAATAATCTAAGGAAAATCTAACACGAGCAGGCAGAACCATTCGCGCAGTACAATTTATCGTAAACAATATGCAATTTTTTAATATATTTAATATAACAATTTTAATATAACAATAATCAATTCATATTTCATATATCAGTTAATAATAAAACAGTAGAATATCTATTATATAGTAAAATTTTTTAAACCATTTAAAATTATTTAAAATTAAAACTACGATTCAAAATACAGAGTTTGTATGCATACATACATTATTGGGATATTCTAAATATGAAATATGAAATAAAAAATTATAACTAATAAATAAGATAACGATTGACTGTATCAAGCAACTAGAAGAAATTATTCGATGCTAATATTTACGTTGCTAAAGTGAATAGAATATTAATTTTATAGTAACTGCCAAATTCTTCCCAACCAAAGTTCTTTGCACGAGTATGAAAATGACAGATTCTAATAAATTAATGTGACGAAAGTGTCAGGAAAAAACTCACTTGGCTGCATAACGTATGCGAAGCCATCTTTGACCCATTGCACAATGCCAACTCGATGACTGACCTCGCATTGCAGAATGACCTCGGCTCCTTCTAGAACCGAGGTATTCGTCGGCCGAACTCTGAATGATTGCTGCACACCACCTAAAACAAGAAGAAAGACGATTTATTAATATTCGTTATTTTCTTCAATTGATCATGGAATATTAACATTTAAACTTTTAAATCATGCTTGTTGGCAATAATTAGGAGATTTATAGTATATAATCCATTATGCTTATACATTAAATAATCATACACAACATTATTTACAATTATTATTATTTACGCACAATAATAATAATAATTTTTACATAATGTAAATTGGTATTTTAATTTTTTCAAAAATAAAAAAACCAATAAGTAAAATATAAAGACTCATTAGATGTAATCGATTAGAATTAACATGATTGACATGAAATATAACTTCCACTATAGAATCATATAATTTAAATATATATTCAAAGACAAGGAAGTATATTAAGTTATGTATTATATATATTATATAAGTTATGTATAATACAGGTAAGAAATCTTTTTCTACATATATTTTCATATTTTTTTATGTCGCATTATTTTGTCTTATATATTAGCTTATAACGATATATCTCATTTTAATAAAATATTTATTTCTATTGACAAAAGTTAATACAACTACAAAATTTTATTAATAAAATAGCTACAATTTAAACTCGATGCAATGAATCATTAAAAACAAATGATAAAAGAAGAGTCTCGCAGAAGAATTGCATAAAATATATGCCTTATATATTGTTAAAAAATTCTTACATAGACCAAACCTTTGCTCTTATTATAATTTATTCTTATAAAATTACTTATAAGAAAAGTACACGATTTTTTACTTTTATTTATCATAAATTAAAGTCTCAAAGATTTGTTGTAGCTCTTGTAATCTTTCGCAGCAATAAAGATATTAAGTCTTGACGTAATAATGTACTTTCAATGCACAAGTCGATTGGGTATCCACAGGTGCACACTATTCCATAAACGACGAATCTTTTATAATATTTAAGAAAAAGAAACCGATAAAAATATTGATGAAGTTTACGGCTTCTTTACTGACTCGAAAATACACAAAAATGCGGATTATCATGAGATTTGTAATATGTACACGAGAGAAACTGAATGAATTAATTTTATTATGATATTATTAGTTTATTTTAACCATTTGTTTGATTACTTGAAAGAGTCTTAAAATATAAATATTTTTTAAAATTATTTGTTTAAGATCATTTTAAATTATAAATGTATTTTCAAGTGTTTAATATATATATTGGATGTTGATATTGTATTATTCAATACAATTTAGTTACATTCTATATAAAATATTGGTTTTAATAAGTTTGTAGAGATTTTTTTTAATATAAAATATTTTTTAAATTGTTCTTTACTATTAAGTATTTTGACGCCACTCTAATTATATACATGATGGTAATTATTAAGAAAAAGTATACACGAAGTTTAAATTCAACTAAAGTAGACAATCTACTAACCACAGAACCCTGGTTATTTTTTTGAATTTGAATTAATTGATGACCGACACAAAATTAAGTGGAAATTTTAACTAGACGTAGCTGATCCAAAACTACGCCGTTATTACAATCATTCTCAACCAACATCTTACTCAGCTTACAACTGAGTAGCAAGACAGCCCAACTTCTTCATTCAAATATTTTCTATTATTATACCTAAATGCACATATCACAACATTTATATATCAGTCCGACTAAACATACGCAACATACACCTATATTTTGTAATTATTCAATATCTATTTATATTTATTATATTTATTTTTTTTTATAGGATTTATATATTTTATATAATTTTAATTTACATCTATTTATATTTATCAATTAATAAGCATAATTTTTAGTCTCTATTAATAAAAGCCACTCAGTTAATAACACCCCTGCTTATCACTCCTCCTTTCTCTGTCTGTATCTCCTTATTACATCTAGGTTAGAAAATACACACGGGATAAATCCCTAACGAATTAAAAATAATTTATTAATATAACTCTATATATATCTAAATATAATATAAAAAATATTATTTATAAATTTAAACATGAACTATTTAAGCATAAAAATCAGGTGTTCGAGAACCGAATAGAAAAAGGAGGACCCCTAAATAATATTGTTTCTTTACTAATTTGCTTAGAATGTTTTTATATTTATGATTACCAGATGGCCCCAAAGAACGACGAATTTTGAAGTAATATTTCATGTATTTATTTATTTTTGAAATGACAGTGTTTTGAAACGGTCGAGTTATCCTTGCATTGTACTCAAAAGGTCTTCGATGGTCTGTACGATCATCATGTGCTCTGCAAGGCGCGTGTCATAAAGTAACG
>JAPYYT010003977.1:0-19039 GCA_030522565.1 Ceratosolen corneri | reverse complement strand
TTTTCAAGAATTACTATTCTCACAGCGTAACATGACTTATTATTAATATAAAGTATAAATAATCGAACCCTTATTAATACTAGGAGCAAAGATTATCGTGGTTAAAAGATAATCTAATTATTCTGAAACCTAAATATCTTCTTAGAATGAATTGCGACAAGTATACAAGTACACTTTGAACACATTTGCTTTTCAAAATTTACAATAAGTCGAACCTTACATCATATTGGGAAAGTACATAAGCTCAGAATCCAATTCGACAATTTATCAAAAAGTGCAGTCGGAAAATGTCGTTGCACAACGCTAAAAACTCGTAGACTAATTCCACGTAGAGATAAAAGGGGTAACGTATGGACGGTACGGCGAGCGGAGGAGAGCGTCGGATGAGGAGGACGAAGAGGAGAGGGAATAGGGGATGGACGTATGAGAACGTGGGAGAGCGACAGAAAGTGATTCCGGAAAATGCGATCGAATCCACGGGCTCGGCGAAGACGAGCCGCCGCTCGCGAATATCGATTTGCTCAGTGCCGTGCCTAGCAGTGCCAGCGGTGTTAAGGCGGCAAATAGTTCCATTCGGAAATCAAATATGCTACTGGCGCCGGCAAGGCCTTTGGCTTGTCGCCGGAGGAATAAAAAGAAAATGTTTCTGATACAATTGAAAAGCCACGCTTGGCAATCTAGGCTGTCTTTCACTTTCATTTTCATTGTTAATCGCGCGCGCCAATGTCTGCGTACGTGTTGGACACAGCGAAAGTTTATTTAACGCTTTCAAACTAATTTTAATCAAGAGATTCAAATTCTACAACGAGCTGCACTGTCTTATCGGCATTTTTCAATTAATTTACTCAGTATTATCGAGTACAAAGTAACATTATTTCATTCTTGAAATTCAATACTGAAACATAAGATTTTTAATTAAAACGTACAAATTTAATGCAATTTTCATACAACTTAATACTTTCTTTTAAAATAAGTTGGCAATATTACGTAGGAAATTTATAATCGAGTATATTTCCTTCAATTTTCGAAGTAATCTCGCATATATTACAAGATCTACAAACATAATAATACGTTCCGTACAAACATATAATATGAACAGAAATAAGGTTTCTCACCTTATTTAGTTCATCCGCCAAAATTATAATCCCTGCATTAAAAAATTTGAAATAGTAGTAAAAAATAATAAAACGTTAATGTACTTACCGAAGCGGACTTTCCATTTTTGTTCGTAACTTTTAAAAGAGAGCCTTCATAACCCTATGAAACAAAAAAGTTTATCAAGTATATCATTCATGCTATAAGACTCATATTTTATATTTCGTGCTTTTTTATAATTCGAGAGAGGCGTTAAAAATATTGTAAAAATGAAATACTATTCAATATAAATTTTATTTTTTAAATTTTAAGTCTGATTAATGCTATAATGATTTTAATTTACATAATATTCATAAATTATAATCTGTACATAATCAAGTAAAAGAAAATGGTTACTTTTATGATTTTTTTAATATTCATTGTGAAAAACTTATTTCAAGAGAGTATAAATGAAAAGTATTTATAAAAAAATAACGCAAACGTTTACATATTTAATGCACAAACTTCTAGTGTATACAATTTTAGCATTTAAATATTATATGAAATTTTTAATGAAATTCAAAGATATCATATGATAACGATTAAAAATATTTCTTGATATAATTTTTATGGCTGAAAAGAAGAAAATAATTTTACAAAAAGTAATTTATCGATAAATTCTTTATTCGCTTGTGTAAGTCTTATACATCTAGTTTTCAATAATTTACAATTACATAATATACAATTATGTATAATATAATATACGTATATAATTTACGATTATTACTGACAAAAATTTAAGTAAATTTTTATTTTATTATTTTGCACTTTCTTCAAGTTATTTTAAATATCAAAAAGTTCGTTTTAATTAATTTATAAATCAAATGATTATTTAATAAATATTACTTATAATTAATTATATAAATTATTCTTTTTACTAATTACAATTATTTTTCAAAAATGACATACTTCGATATTGCTGTTTCAAGATTTTATTATGTAATAAGTATTTATTTGCCTGTCAAAGTTCAACGTTGCAATAAAAATTATCTGTAGAATTATACAATTCATAATATTATTAAAATGTAGTAATTATATTTAATATATAATTTATAATAATTTATAAAATAATCGAATTTAAATCCATACATTTGTAAATAATATTTGATTAAGTTAATATAGTGCTTAATATGTATCATAGACAAAATAAATTATTTAAGAAAAGATTTACATTTATTTATTTATTATTTTATCGCTGATTGGTGTTAAAATTAATTCTCAATTGGTAAAATTTAATATATATTTAAGTTGCAAGATTTTCTCGAGAAAAAACGTAAAATTGAAACAATGTATTTTATGAGTTATAAGCTTATTTCAATGAGCAAGTTTAAGGTTTCGTATCAAAATACGAAAACAAGTATTTTAACATAATAATGCAGTTAGTGTGCTACGTATTCATATAATCATTGTTGTTTAAACACTGTATTTTAATATAAAGTTGATAGAAGGTTATATTTAAGAGTTACATGAAATATAGCTTTTTTTTATTATCTAATTAAGACAGAAGCTTTTGTTTTTGCTTAGTAAAGAAAGCGTAATAGATACCTTTTTAATTACACTTGAATCATTAGTAATCATCATTATATCTCTGACTAAACAGTTTTATGTATTTTAAATTAAAAATGATTTTATAATACATAATAATGCATAGTACTAATATTGTATACGCGAAGCAAGTTAAGAAATTTTGAACAATATAAAGTAAGACGACTTCGAAGTAAAAGAAACGTTTTTGTACAAAATTACGTATTACTCAATAAATCAACCACATATTGATGCATAAACCTTGATAAACAACATATATTTTGAATACTATATAATAGCAAAGACAAATTATTTTTATCGTTTTGGTGCGTGATTTTGTAATTTCATTGAATGATCTATTAGTTTTCATAAACTTATTTCATACATTAATCTTCCTATTTAGTATGAAGCATGAGCGAATTTCCTTTATTCTTATTTGACAAGACCAAAAATTATCCATAATAATATTTATTTATACTGATTTCAAATAATGTTTTATCCGTTTTCTGCCGATGCAGTATGCATGATAAAGTTATTATTCATAGGTTGACAAATACATCTTCAAATTCTGTCATGCGATTGAAATGAAGTTGTTGAATACATTGTTCTGATATATCAATGAAAATTAATATCATTATAATGGTATAAATGAAAATTAATTTTTTAATTTAGAATATACCTATTTTTAGTATGCATTAAAATTTTATGATTGCACAAATTTATAATTACACATGGTTGTATATCATTTAGATTTATATCTATTGTTTTATAAATGTTTTATAAATTTTATATATCGGGCTTCATTCTCTATTATGCGTTAATTTCATTCTCATATTTGATCAGAATACACTTTTTCTTTTAATTTTCTCTTTTATTAATTACTGCTAGCAAGGGAATATAAATATACGAGTAACGCGGAAGGAACATCAGTACGAAAAAAATACTTGCTTATGAATTTTCTCACAACGATGAATATCATAAATATAAATATATATAATATAAATATAATATTATAAATATGATATCATAAATCAATTCTAATTCTTCAAAACTCTAATCGTTAATTATTTACGAAAAAAAATTTTAATCTTCTGTTTTACACCCGATCTCTATCAATTTTCAATCCGTTTCACATGAACAATTTCTCTAGATGTAATGACGTTTTATGCAATATTTTAATTACACTTCTTCCGATATTGAAAAAATCATTAGTCCAATTTATGCTTAATAGTCAAAAGACAAAGTTTCACAATTCACAAAAAAATCAAAATCTTATTATCATAAAAATAACCATGTTAATTTCAATCGGACGGACAATAAAGATTTACCACCATTGAAATGAACTCGAAACATAAAGTAAAAAGATAAATTATGAGAGTACGCCGGATTAAAAGGCTATTCTTTAGAAATGTAGACTGACCTCATACGCTCTGAAAAGAAGATAGAGCTCCCTCGGCTTGGCATCCATCGGCAAGCCACTGACAAACAAAGTGCGCACCTGAAAACATAGAAGAGAGAAGGAACGTTAATACACTTAATTAGGATAATTTCTGGGTGTAAAAAGAAGCGATAGAAGAGAAAGAAAAGTCAGAAAAGGAGAAAGAGAGTAATGAAGGGTAGTGTTTAATCGTCGCGGCAAAATTAATTGTCGAATTAATAAGAGCGGCATTTTTCGACCCCATCCAATTTTCATTCGTCTTATGCTCCGGCAAGTCAAGTCGATTTACATAATCAAGATCAGGTAGGGGTGAATCGTTTCTTAAAGCCGCTGTTACACTTGCTATATTACACATACGCATATATATATATATATATATATATACTCGCGCGCATAGACGTGGAACGGACAGAATTCAGTTACACACTCACGTAAATTCTAAAATATGGAATTTTAGAAAAAGATATGTCAAACGAGTTGACATACTCGAGAATTGTCGTAAGTAATATTCCCTCGTGGGCTGAACATTTTATAAATTGAAAAGGCAAGAGAAATAGGCACCATCTAGTTAGCAGAGCATACATAGTTGATTTTTCCTTGTGCAACGCTAATTAGAAGATACTTAACTTCCTTGATTAATTTGTTTCCTGGCTACATAAAATAATATCTTGTAATTCCTTGTCTTACGAACATTACTAAAGGCAGTGGAATAACGCTATTTAACATCGTTATATATGGCCCCTCTTCTCGCAATGAATAGTTATTCATGAAAATTAATAAAACTGCTAATAAACCGTCAAAAAAAAATTCAGTTTCAACTCCCTTCGGTCAATAGCCACTCAAAGCCTAAAAGTCCCTCGTGCTTATTAAGCTGGTATTATAAATAAGCTGACGTAATACGCCTTGTGTCGTCTAAACAAATCGAAAAGGAAACTACAAGAACATCCTGGTCTATTCATCTCACTGTTTGGCCCTTTGCTCAATATGGTTAACTAAACGTGACCACGAGCGTGGACGAGGCAATTGCATCACGAAGGGAACGAGTGACAATCCGCTTGCGTTTTTCGCGACCTCGTGCCGAAAAGCGAAACTCGTCGTCGAGGTGGGCAGTGGCGGGAGGGAGGGAGGGGGAAAAAAAGGAGAAAAAGTAACGTCGACACACAAAATACGGGCTGAGTGCCATGCTGGCAATAAAACTTCCGGCTTATTATGCGCCGCTCGAAGGTGTGTTGGATTTTAAAACCGAACGAAAGCGAGCGCCGCTTCTGACTATCGGACCCGAGCTCCGGTGCTTTATTCTTTACGCATTCGGAAACGAGGAAGGCAGAGAGACGTACGAGGGCACGCGCGGTGGATTGGTGTCAGGAGCGGGGGACGGAGTTGGGAGGGAGAGGCGGAAGTACGCTCGGCGCTCACAGACGGAAGCTCAAGTCTCGCTCTTGTCGCTGGGCTACGCACCAATCCCCCGCCTGCGGAATGATATCTCGGTCGCGATTATTGCTCGTTTTCTAGTGATCTTATTATGTTGTCATCGAATGAGGAGGCGGGGGCGGTGTCGAGAGCGGGGAACGGCTCTTTTATTATGGGCTGGGTGCCGGCATTGTTTGCTCTTGCTTAGGTCGCGGATGAGAGGTTTCGCCGCGTGGAACTAGACTCAAGAGCACCGCTGAGTAAGTGTTTACGGGATATTAAGTCGAGGCTTTGTCTAGCTTTTCCATTTTTTCCATTTTCTTGCCCTCTTTCTCCGCCAGAGAACCCACTGCTCGTGATCGAGTCGTAACTTTAATGGTTTTATGTGACGCTGGGCGCGCGATCAGCCTCTTATTCCGGTGGGGGGGGGGGGGCTCCGCCTTATGCTCCACGGACTTTTTGCGCAACGTTTCGAGAATCGTTTGATAATTGTTTATTCGTGATAGGTCCCATCAACTAGGCTTTTTCATGCAATGAAGCCAAACGAACCAACGGGAATTACCATTTAACTCGCCCATACGAGCTTAAAAGCAAACTTGTAGCTTTATGACTTGATATTTTAACAATCGCGACCCCTTTACTTTAGTACTCATTTACTCATTTCCATTAATATCAACAAACGTTTGAGCCCACCGGTGCTCACGCGTTATTTGGAGTCGTGATATTGGTTAGCCTTAAGGACAAATTAGCGCGCTTTTAATTCTGCCTGGACGCTTAAGATTTTGAAATCCAGGAGACAAAGTTAAAATAATATAAAAGTTTTATTACAAAGTTTCGTTTGTATTACATTAATAAAACAATGCGAAGAACGGTGCGAGCCAAGAACAGAGAGCTAGATAATGTTATATAGTGTGTCGATCCGCAGTGATAAAACGATGTTCTCTATAGAATTCTAAAGGAGAGGGGGCGAGATTTGCGTTATTACATAATAAATATTCTTACAGCGGTTGCGAACCAATCGGTCACTTTTGTGGCTATACAGAAGAAAGAACACGTGCCACGGTGACTGCGACTGCTCAGCGCGTTTTAAATTGCAGGTAATGACACGAAATTACAAACTAATCGCGAGGCCGAGTACGGCTGAGCCTGCCTTACTCGATGTCGCCACGATGACGCCCTGAATTCGACGTGGAAGTAAGAAAATCGGGACGGAGATTTAGTGGACTGGTAGTGCAAGTCGTGCCTCCTAACCTCAAATTCTAGAACGTACGAAATGTACATGACATGGTTAGGCCCTTAGGGGAGGCGCGCGCACTCCCGCCTACAATTGAACGCGCTGGCGTCACAAAGAGAGAGAGAGAGAGAGAGAGAGAGAGAGAGAGGAAGAGTGCGTGCGTGCGTGCGTGCCTGCGTGCGTGTGTGTATAAGCCAGGACGATGGTCGATTGGCGGTAGATGGGGCCCCGGCGACAAGTGGAGGGGGTTGATAATTATATATATATATATATATAGATATATAGATAGATAAATGGATAACTGCAGCCCCGTGAATAATGTAGCCAGCGGCCGATATTAGGAAGCGCTTCGCATTATTTGGACTCCGGAGGAGAAAAGAAAGCCTAAGATCAACGTGAGGCACCTTCCCCTCATGCCGTGCTCTGATTTACATGTAAGGTGCGCGTGCGGCTCATCAAGCCCCAACTCACGGCTTCGTTGCCAAAGCCAAGCCATCGGGGAAGTAAAGAACAGTGGCTGCTGACGACACTCGTCGTACGCCGCGCACATTACAATTGATTTGACCTCGCACGATTTTATTATTGATAGCTCTGAGCAGCAGCCGCTTGTGTTTGCATAGTAGGTGAGTAAGTGCCCAACCGGCGATATAGTATTGAGCTCATCGACGGATCTATAGCCCCTCTCTCTCTCTCTCTCTGTCTGTCGCTGAGGCTTTGTATCTACCTATTCCTGACATGGCCACTTCCTTGCGATGGTTTTCTTCTCTTTTATAATTGCGAAATGTTATTTTTAACTTTACCTACAATGCTCTATATTGCAATGAGGACGATACAATGTAAGTCGTATTAATTAACAAGATGTCGAGCCTCGAGAAGACTAGATTTCTAGAATAAACGCCGCTTTACATTAATTACGATAAGCCCTCGCTTTTACCGTATCGAGCGTTCTTATATCTCTTCGACTTCGTTTTCATAGTTTTCAACTCCTAGACTTTCAATTTGTCATTTATAGTTCATATAAATTTCCTAAAGCGGTCCCAAACCATAAAAATTTACACCTTCGCATATAACTACATCCATACCTACGCGCAAGCATCTTTGTGCGATGTGAATTTACATAAAATCAATTTGACAAGTATTTTCGTAATTGAGTTTAGAAAGCTTTTATAAGATTGTAAATAGTTTGACGAGCATCGGATGGAGCTTCAGTTTAAAAAATAAATTGCTAAAAAAAATGTAATATTGTCCGCGTGCGTGCGCATGCATACGTTTTGTATAATAATGATGTACTAAGCAATTTGTTGATTGTTTACAAGTTAAAATTTGTATATAAATCGTTGGAATTGAAATTCTTTCTGTTTGTATGGATTTTGCAAAAAATATTTTTTATTCCAATGCAATTATATTTATATAATAACGGAAAAGTTTGGTGAAAGTTCCTCCATGCGAGCACATCGATGTTTTTTTTCGATTTGCCTTTATCGATAAGAATCAGTCCTGGAGTACTTTATTTTGGAAAAATTTGATAAAACGAGGAAGACGGAAACAGCTTCAGAATACATAATTTAAAGTGTCCCTTATATTTATTTATTTCGGTGGAATAATATTATTCAAAATAGCATCAAAGTTCTTGTTCGAAATTGTTATAATAATGTATTTCTTCTTATAACACAATGTTCATCTAAATAGAAAGAATGAATGTTTTGAAGTGTCCGTACAATATCGAACTGAAATTTTTAAGTAAAAAATTTTTATATCTATATATTTCCTTTAACCAGCAATGAAAGTAAATAATATCAGCTATCCGTTAATGTGCAAATTTACGTAATATAGCAAACTGCTTATTGTTATATTGAGTGGACATCAGAGCTAAAAATCCTCGATAATTACATTCAAAATTCATTTGTAATTTCGAGAATGTTTTTTTTTTACATGGTTTCAAATTGAACGGTAAATATTTTCAGCTCCATAATCTCTATGCCTAATTCTATTATTGATATAATCAATTGTTTGATTATCACAAGTCTTAACGAACTGCTCTCGTCAAATGTAATGGCCCACTCGGCACAAAATATTCCTATCGAATTAAATATTACATAAGCTCGCAAATTAGGCGCGAATCTATTCTCTTACAAATTTACGAAAATAAACACGTTATACAAATTCAATCCGAGAGCCACTTCATCCATTCTCTATGTAAGAATGACCCCGGCACTTAAATCGTTATATGACAAACATGCGCATATGCATGATACGCTTTTACATTTTCATTAGTTGACGCACTCGAAACACTTTCGCATTAAGATTCTACTTATCTCCCTTTCTTTCCTTTCTTTCTTTTATTTATTTTTTACCAATACCCATCCCTCACAGATGACGGGGACTCTTCAGGCATTAAAGTTCTATAAAAATCTACGATTTCTGAAGCGCATTTAATTTTCCCCTTAAATCGCTCATTGTCTTTTACGTATAAATTGACAATGACTAAATTGGCTTGCCGTAATTGTTCCCAAACACTTCGTAGAAAGTTCTTTCTTCACGTCCCATTGCGGAAACAATTGCGGATTAACATTGCAGCATGGTGGCGCAAGTCTATTACATCCCGAAAAACAGCTGACAATTAACAGAAAGTTAATTCTAAATTTCGAGCCTGTCGACCCCACTACCTGTTAAGCCTCCTACGAGCGCAAACTGAAATTTATGATAAGTCATCGCACCGCCTAAAAGTCTACACTCCTCTACATCTACAAATAGAGCGTGGACGCTCGTTGAAGGAATCTCGAATTGACCCGACTGAAGCATTTGGATTAGTGGCGTCCATCGCCCTCTTATGCATTGTTCCTTCGGGCGATCGTTCAAGCACTGCTTAATAGCGGCGACCGTCCACGTATCAATCGACGCCGAAACTTTCTTCTTCAGCGCCGCAGCGGCTTTAGCAGCAGCTCATTCCCCTTACCCAGCATGTAAGCCATAGAGATGCCGCAGGCGCTCGACGCAAAAACAAAGGTCCGAGACAGGATATACGAAACTGTAGGTCGGGACACGTATGCGCGCGCGGAGGAAGTGAGTGGCAATCGTTAAATCGATAGCGCGTACGAACTAACCCCCCTCCTCCTGCTTCGCCCTCATCCCTCGCCTGTCCGCGCGGCTCCCCACCCCAATGCACTACAATGGAGTAAATTTTCTTCTCAGCTTCGACAAGGCGGAAATGCACAGCTCCTCTCGTCTTTTTCTATCTGTGCGACAAATCGCGGCTGGCACACCTTATCATTACCTATGATGCGCTACACCGGAAGCTTATTATTTCGAAGATGCTTGTCGGAGCTTGCGGATTATCGTCTGTACGCGCTGCCGACGTACATGGAGTGTTACGATAATTTCACGGCCTGATACCGTGGCTAAGGTCAGCGAAATTATTTCTCGTCTCGTGTACTCCAATTAAGCGCAAGCGATTGAAATAAAGTTTCCAACATGGACTAAGCATCAGAATTAAGATGCAAAAGCGTAATGAAAATGGACGATGAATATGTTCTCACATTGCAGCCTGCAAAGGTTTTAAGTTAATTATGGAAAGGCGCGTGCGCGTATCGTTTTATGCAATAAATTAAATAAACTAAATTATACTATTTCGCTTTTTGGTCATCGTTCCTTCTTCTTTCTTTATTTTTTTTTCATTCTTTTTTCGAATTGTCATTTTTCTTAGACACTCATTCAAGTAAAATAATTTTAAAGTATTCTAATGACTCAGCGGGCTATCTTGTGGAAGGCATTTAATTATATTATAGTTGGCTATTAAAAAAAAAGAACTTTTCGGCTTAGTTATTATTGTCAAAAGATAAAGGCATAAGCCCCGTTCTCAATGTCATTTCATCGATGATTGATATTCGGATACACGGTGGAGCTGTACATCGATGTCGCAATTTTTCAAATTTGAATTGTGCATTAAAGCGAGAGCAAGACTATTAAAACGGACCCCTTGACTTTGTGAACGATAGATGCTATTTATAAGATAAGTGTGCTCAAACGATCCGAAAATAACTCCTACATTGCGTATGAGGAACAGATATCGATTGATCGATTAATTAGTAAATGATATCGACCTAAAGACCACGTAAGCAGGACGACGGATAAATAACGACTGCGCCAAATGGAAGAATTTAAAAAGACAGGGGTCGCCTTCGTCGTTGGCTCCAAGTTTATACCACGAGAGAGACGGAGAGGGCGCGAGAAGGCGTTGGAGAAGGAAGGGTAGGTTGAGTGTACAGCCTGTCACTGGCGACGGCAAGTCTGCTTCGGTGGCGAAGGAACGGGAAGGTGAGCGAGGCATGGCAGGCGATCACTTATTCATAGCTCGAGAAATGATTCCGACCTTCTCTCTCTCTCTCTCTCTCTCTCTCTCTATCTATCTATATATCTATCTATCTATCTATCTATTTATCTATCTATCTATCTATCTATCTATCTATCTATCTATCTATTTATCTATCTAGCTCTCCATTTCCCCTACCACAATAGCTGCAAAATCCCTCCTTTGCTTTCCTTCGTTCCATAAACTCCTTTCTTTCGACTTAAGACACGGACTTTTTAGTGTTTTTCACTAGCAGATTTCACTCTGATAAAGGTGATAATTGCATGAGCTGAGTTAAGAATATTGGAATGCATCCGAATAGAGTTCAATGTTCAATGTGTGTAACGATTGATTCCGCACGTTTCCTAAGCAAATTAATTTTATATTTCAAATGCTATAGTAAATTTGAAATGCATAATCTATACAATCATTAATATTTTAATAGTTTTTTTACTGCTACGAAATATATCTTAAATATTTTAGATTATTTTAAATATAGATATTTGATTTTTAAATATTGTTGATAGATATTTTAAATATTATTGATAAAATAATTTTTTCTAAAAAGCATTATACAACATACAAATAAATTCTATTTGAATAAGTTATTGATGATCGTTAGTCACTCAAGAATTGAAAGTGAATTAGACGTTCTATTATTCTGGAGTGAGTTTGAGTGATGTACATTTTGAATCAAATTACTTGATTGTCATTTAGTCCGACAGTGAATACATCTTTTTAAAAAGGAACAAATATTTATTTTATAATCAGTCTTTATAATCACGGTTTAAGTTGTATTATATTTGAACTAAAATTAAACACAATAAACAAAAGTAGTAAATTTATAATTTCATTTTATGAATTTCAATTTTGCTAAATATAATAAGTTAAGTAAGTTTTACTCTAAGTTCAGGCTTATATCATGTATCAATAATATTTTAATTGAAATTAGTTCATCAACGAGATACACACGAGTTTATAATTTCAATTGAAGTATTCATTATAACATTAAAAAATTGAACTTCAACATCTACATCTTATTATTAACTACAAGTACTTTATTAATGTTAACATCGTCGGTTAATCCAATAGTATAAATTTTTTAATTAATAAGTTTAAATAATTTAAACTAAATTATTATAAGCTAATTTTTTAGGCAGTGCAAGAAAATTTGTGTCACTATAAAAAATGAACAATGTCTCAAATTAGCTTCCTAATGCTTATCTAACATACTTATATTTTTCTTGTTAAATTTACTGTTAAAATAAACTACTCCTAAATATTTTTAATGTAATATTTCTACGCTGCTTACTGATATTTATTATTTCGTATATTATTTATTATATACTATTACGCTGTTAAATAATTAAAAGGTGTGTGTATGAATTAACAGTATATAAATACCTTCTTGAAATCAGGTACGTAAATTAACATGCAATATAATATACATAAAATATTTAATTATACTCTATCGCTAATACATATTACGTGGAAGCCAAATAATAATAACAAAAGGAAAAAATCCGAGCAGCTTACAGAACACCTTATACTTTTTCTTCCGCAGTCCTGCCTCCTTCGTAAATCTATCCTGTTATTCTGTTCTCGACCGTCCCCCCTCGTTCCCATCTCTCTACCGAACTTCCCCTCATTTCTCTACTTCGCAACCCGTATAAAAGTTATACATGTGTGCATACGTAAGATCTAATACTCAAGTTCCCGAATTCACTGATAAACTTTTCTATAACCTAATACTTTCATAAAAAATGAGATAGATAGGCAGACAGAGAGATAAAGAAGAAGATAAATAAAAATGAGAAAGAGAGAGAGAGAGAGAGAGAGAAGCTTCTGCACCTGGAGTACAAATGAGAGGATATTTTATGAGCTGTAGCGATGCCTTCTGCTCTATCTTCTTTATAGCGGTATGAGGCATTACAGCTTCAAAGTAAATTTTCAAAAGGAATAGTACTATTCCAAAAATGAATTTAACTTTTATCTATTTTTATGTCCTTATTGTATTATTGCATTTTTTCTTCTTTTGCAATAAAGTTATATCGTATTATTTATTTTAATAGTTCACAATTGCTTGTGGTATTGATTCGTAAACACTACTTTACGAAAGTTCGTTGCTTATTCGTACGCTGTCAAAACTTTCTCACTTTTCGAAAGTTTCAAGTCTATACGTACAAAAATACGTACAATAATAAAGAACTAAATGATGTCAATGGTATGGAACTTTAAATAATAAATAAAGTAAATAATATTTATACTCTTAGTGTCAGTTTCTAGTTACGGTATAAATTTTTTCCTTGTAGCCGTCATCGTTCTTTTCATCAATTTTTAAATTTAAGCGTCTAATACAGTATTTAAACGAATGTTTTATTTATTTATTTTTATTGATTATCACTTAAGTTTATACATACACGTTCAAATGTACACGCATGCACAATGAGATTTCTTTTTCTGATAAAATTTAATAAAATACTAATTAAACAATTCTACCGATTAATAAGAATAAATATTGAAAATAATTGCAATAGCTATGCAGAAAACAATTATTTCTTTTATCATACTTAGTTATGAAAGCATAATCTATAATCTGGAATAAATATGTTAGAATAATAAAATAGCAAGTAAAATAGCGTAAACGCGTTGGAGTAATTTTAATGAAACTTTGAAATATTCAGTCCACTTACATGGCTTAAAATATAATATTCAGCTGAAATTCAAGTAAAATATCTTTATTTGATGTTATTGTTTAATTAAAACGTTAATTGAAAAATTCCATGCTCTACGATAAGAATTTTCTTTTTTCACTATGCAATAACATATAATTTAAACAATTTTACTCGAATAAAAGTAAAAGAATACAAATCACTATCAATATATTTCCAATTACATATTTGGATAAATGCAATTAAAAAAAAAATGCATCATGCATTATGACGTTATAAATACATATAATATGTGAGTGATTATATATATATATATGTATTAATAAATACTAATAAAATTTAAAGCTGTTGATTGAATCAACTATTACAATTAATAATATTAAACAAACAGGAAAATGGATCTAAAAATATAAACACAATTACTTTACAGGGAATATTAATATTGAAATTAATGTTTTATTAGACGTATAAAAAAGTATATATGAATTGTCCTTTAAAGAAAGTTTCTAATAATTTATATATACCAAAACAATTTTTATCAAGCTTTTATGTTGAAAAATTTATTTATCTATAAAGTAATGCTTTTTATTAATATACGCTCGCGTACGTATGTATAAACTGCGATCGTGCAATAATAATAATTCTTTGAAAATAATAATTTCATAAAATCAAAGGTTGGAGCCAGATATAATCACTATCCTTCGACATCTAAATCGACATTCAACTTACTTTCACATATGGCACGTGCTGAGCAAGAAAATAACTATGCTGATTGCGCTCTCAATTCCTCATTCGGGACTGTGAACAATTCGTATTTTAATAATTTCTGTGGCTCTAACCATATGAATAAAAATCTAAAATAAGATTTAGTTTTTAAATTTCCCTTTGCAAAAGTTTTTCCATTAAGCGTAGCCACGCGATAATTCGACAATGAATCGACTCATATCGAGACCCAGTGTGAATCGCCAATACGAAAACAAATATTTTTCAAACAGAATTTTCATAGATAATGCGTAAAGTCTTCGTTTTGGTGGTGCCTGAAGCATGAAACGAGACATCGTGAGCTTGGATACGAAATGCACGCACGAGGGTTAAAATCTGCTTGTTGGCAAAAAACGAAAAACAAAAAAAAGGTCTTTTTTACAAAATATCCGGAAAAGGCTAACAAAAGGTTCCCGCTTAAGTTCGCGAATGCGAGGCTTGCGTGGGTGGTCAATAATTTTGCCGGCCTCATGCGCTCTGATATCGCTGATTTTTTCAAACGTTTCCTTTCCATTTTCACCTCACTGCGCAACGCCCCCTCCGCCATCGTTCTTTGCAGCCACGCAGTCGCGGATTTTCTTTTTCCGTGAACCCCCACCCGTTCGCAGTTTATTCTTGCTTTTCCGGGCGTGGAACTCGCTCTTTTTGCAAGCATTTCGATCTCTCCGAACGCGTCGAGGTGCAACGGGGATGCCGACACCGGACTTTTTAGCGATATCTTGAAAATCGCGACGCGCGCGATCTTGAACATGGCTGTTCCGGTTTCTTGATTTTTAGACGGCATTTCGAGAAACTGTTTCCTCTCGCGTTGATCAGTACTCGATTATCTTCCTGCAAATTTTGAAGGATGTTCGCAGAGGAAGCAAGATAAGCCCGTCCTCGAGCTGCTTTTTCTCATTCAGGCCAGAAGTTCTTCATTTCTTATTAGTTTTCAATTAAAAAAAAATGAGCATCACTGTTGTGTCAATTAACGTTAAAATTATGAATATTTTACGAATTTTAGATCGGTTTCTCCACTGTATCCTATCACGATGTCATATCTTCCGAAGATCAATACAGTTATGTTTTAAATTCTCTCTGATAAATGCTTCAAAATAACAAATTTTTCAAACTCAAATTAATTAAAATAATAATATGCAAATGCTCAGTATTTTGTTAATATTTTTTAGTGTTAAAATCTCTTGGTTTTAGATTTTGCAGATATACTTATTGTTTATCATTCATTCATATTTAAAGGACCAATAAATTTCTACTAATTATTAGTAATTTTTAAAATGAAATTCTTTAAAAAATGTATAGTGATTAAGCAACAGAGCATTTATAAATTTTTAATTGAGCTCATACGTGAATAAATATTAGAAAAACTATGGAAAATCTTATCATTTAAATAAAAGATAATTAGTTAATAATAAATATGTACTTTTAATGGATTTGATTATTCGTTATTTGACAAAAACTACAATTTCAAGTGAACTAGGTCGATTAATTTAATGAAGTAAATAACAATTAGTGTGATATTTATGTCAATGTTCCGGCTAATTTTCTATTCTAGTTTAGTCAACTTTACTACAAATTTGTCAACGATATCGATGCAATTAAAATTTAATTCTTCATAAAAATACATTTGAGATTTCAAGTTATTGATATAATCTATTATATTGAATAATAAATAATACGTAATAATATTTACTAAAATTAAGATAAGTTTATTATAAATGAATATTAAATTATTGTAAATTGGATGAATGATTTGATATAAACATAATTGATTTTGTAAAGCAAAATTTTGACTATATAATCACTTATTTATTGTTATTTTAGATTTTCAAACAGACATTTGTCTTTGCTTTTTACTACGGAAGAGAATGGCAACGTCGAATCGTTGCACGATAATTCGCTTCAATTATAAACTAATTTTAATAAAAATCATAGTAATATTAATTTATTTCTTGTCCGCTATCCTAGTAATTATATTATCAGAATCAACGATATAATCAGGAAGTCATTGAATTTGATGTATTGTACAGATTTGCAATATAGAAAATTCTTTCGTGTAAGAGAAGTAAAAATATAATATTTAGGACCTTTTCTTTTATAAATTCTTTCCAATAGAAGTCTATAGAATCAGTACACACCAAATGAACAATGCTTAAAATTCATTAGGTAAAATTAAAATTTTATCTTGCCGAAAGCATATATTAAACTTATAAATAAAATTTAATAAGATTGTCAATGTCGAAAAGTTTAACGACAATGTAATGTGACATAATGACCATCATTAGCACTTTCCAACTGAAATATCCTTATATTATGTAAAATATCGTCGAGAGATTTTGATAATTGCGGCAACGATAAATACAGGGGGGCTTGGTTGATTATAAAAACACAAAATAATTGTTTGATATTTTGATAATAACTTATAGGATTATTGCACTCTTTCAACATTTCAAAGCAAAGTCACTAGAACTCGGTGAAACATGAATTGCCGGCTGTACTTGTCAATGCATGCACCTTCTGTCTTTCCCAATGACATCACACAACTGGAGCTAATAAAGCTCAAATTCGAAAGAATTTAAGAATAAGCGCAATGTTCGTATGAGTTAAAAGCTCATCGTAAAATCACGCTGGACTCGCCGATAAGCATCCCGGGAGCGCAGGTGAAGGACGACCCTTTAGCTCTCGCGCAGTTACACCGGCCGGTTGAGAAAAAGGTAGCGGGCGATGCCTTGAGTGAAAGCGAGAGAGGGAGACAGAGAGAGAGAGAGAGAGAGAGAGAGAGAGAGAGAGAGAGAGAGAGAGAGAATGACGAGGTAGTTCAGGGTCATCGAACTCTTCTAAAGAGCCGCTGGCAACTCGGAGCTGCCGCCGCCGCCGCCGCCGCCACCACCGCCACCACCATTGCCATCGCCGCGCATGGTGCTGCTGCTGTTGCTGGTGCTGCTGCGCTTTCTCACTCGCACTAACGCGAACTACGCGGATGATTCACTCTCGAAATTGCCTCCGCCGGCCTTTCATGATAACCGTTGAAACAATATACGCCGTTGACCGTTCGGCTGTTATACTTGGTCTTCTTCGCATCGCACCCCCGGCCTCTCTGTCGGCCTTTTGTCATTATCGCTGCATGGCTCCTGTTTACCGACGGAATTAGCGCACCACGCATTATACCTCGTCTCTCCCCTCTGCCGTCGCCGGCGCTTCCCCCCTCCCCCTCCGCCGCCCCTAACGCAACCGACGACGATGGAATTCACTTTTGCAGGGCCGTGCGACTGACTATTTTTACCCCACGGATATTATGTAAGTTATGTTGGCACGATAGCGCAACGGAATTTTAACTGGATACATAAATCGTGAGCTTACTTGCCGATTTTTACGAGCGCGTATCACAGTGCGCCAAGTGATAACTTTTTTCAATTTGGCGTTTATTTAGCTGTTTACCCTTTATGAGTACCTTTGCGTTTCATGGCTGGAGAACAGGGCAGGAAGGATTTTTTAATTATCCCTTTGTATTTCTATTAAAATCGATCGACTTATCGTGACGACTGATGTTTGTTTATATGGCTTTGCAATCAAATTATGTCTTGGCAAAAATTCAGCAGAATTAAATAACTTATGGAAATTTACCTTACGTATTTATTGCGTTAGTATTACACTTTTCTAGCATGGTATTTGAGATTAAAGAACCTCGAGACAATGAGTATCCCTTATAATTTTTCCTTATAATTTTCTCTTCTTAAATGTTTACAAATATTATAATTTCTTTAGAAGTCAATACAACAAACAAAACAAATGATAATATCCATGCAATAAAATCTTACGTAAAATTAATTCTTTTTTCAGAAACATATAATTCCACGGGTTAAAAATATGTTGTTATTTATGTTACATAAAGGTCAAATTGCGTCCATAATTATATAAAATATATAGCCGTTTTCGCTGACTAAATGACCAGGTATTAATTTATTATATTCATTTTATAACAATGTATTTTAATGTATAATTATAATAAATATTGAAATATATTAAATACTTGAAAACTGACATAAAACATAATGCGTTGCATTTTCAGTTATTAAATGTATTTGATTGCATGCGTTGTAAATTATGCTTATTTTGAAAAATAACGAAAATCATATTGAAAAAATATTCTTTGTAAAGGTTAAATAAATTAAAAAAAAAAAACTTTGGAAATAAACTTAAGCAATATATATAGAAGGAAATCCGATTGTTTCTTGAATTTTTCACTAGTCATTAGCTTTTCAAACAAAACTGTTCTTTCACTAATTTTTTATCTTTTCTTCGTTTCTTTTTTTCTCTTATTCTTCAATTTTCAATTTGCTGCTTTATTTACTGCAGTAACAAGTATAAGAGAGATACATTCATTTTTCGACAAAAGAAATCCACAACTATTAGTTGAATATGGTTCAAAACAATCTTTTCTCGTCACGCTTAATTATGGCTAATTAATTTATTTTGCATAATTTATATTTGATACAAATTTTTGTATATAAAACTCGATT
>JAPYYT010003975.1:0-11118 GCA_030522565.1 Ceratosolen corneri | reverse complement strand
CCTCCCCCCGCCCCCTTAATTTACATACAGGAAGGTAGGTCTTCCCAATCTTGCATGCCAAACATATGCATTCAACAATTATTTTGGCTGTTAAGAGCCGGCTAAATTTAGAAAGAGAGCTTCTATACGAGGAGTGCGCACAAAGTACTAAAATTTACGGAGACAATTATATCGAATGGAGTGTATTAAGAATACAAAGTGTGGAGATTCGGTGTATCGAAGCCAGATTTTTAATAAAGTTTGTAATTCTTTATAAGAGAGGGATTTTCTTTGGCTTCGTAACTACTCGTAATTAATTACATTATTGCCGAAATAAAGAAAATTCCAAGCTTAATAGACGAAGGCATAAAGCATAAACAAACGCTAAAGCTCGAGCATCCGAGACTCTTTACGGCTCTCCTGCAATTTCATTCGCGAAATATTAAATTCAGGATGGAGTAATAAAATGTTGCGTATGATGCGATTACTCATTATTATTGGCGATTATCGTTCTGGGAGTACCTTCAACATCGCTAATTGGTTATAAATCGAATGGAAGCGCTTCAAGGAAAGCCGAGTAAATGCCTTAGATCGCGCTTAATCGTAGTATATTGAGGAACATTCTCCTCGCAACCACCTCCACCTCCAACGCCACCTAACCTTTCTTCGCCAATAACCCTCTCTCGACCGGCTACGATAATTGCATCGGACATGCCTGCGAAGGCGCTCGGAGCCTCGGCCAGATAGGGGGGACGGGGGGCGGGGTGGGCGGTGGTGAACCCTCGTCGCCAGATTAAAAACGGCGATTAGCCGAGATGTCGCGAGGGCGTCCGTAGCTGAGGCGCGTCCGGAACGTCTCCACGACAATAGAAATGATTGTCAGTGGTGGACACAACAGGCTCGCGTCGACCGTCGCTGCTTAACAATTCCGTTGCATTGTGTGCGCAGAGAGAGAGAGCGGCGATCGAGTTGCTCGTGTGGTTAATGGCGAGCGCGCCCGTTAATGCCGTTGGAGCGAGTGCGAAAAAGGATATTTACAAGGCTTTGGCGCCCGCTAGATTTGATTTTGTAATTAAGAGCAATTGCGCGCGCTACGCTAAGCTGCTTTTATAATAGTATAGTACAGCCGGTGCAAATTCATTTTCCACAAACGGTTAGAGCGCCGGCAGCTATGCGCCAAAGTAATTTTTTAAAAAATAATAAGGAGGCAACCCGAGTGCCTTGCCAAGCTGCGCGCAATGGACGTTTTGACGGTGATATTGTAATTGCGCTTTTTGTTAATCAACGGCTAGGTAACTCGATTTGATATTATCACGGTGTTTAATGCTTATGCACTGCTGCTGAATGTTTTGAAAAAAAAAGGCGAGAGAATATAGGCATAAGCTCAAAGCATTTTCTAGCGTTTCCTAATGGCCTGTGCACAAGTTTTCCAACGAACAAGTAAGCGCGACATTCTTAAATGCAACTTCTGTTTAATGAAATGTCGGCTGATTTGGAAATCAGTCTATACACGGTTCACTTGGCTTATGTTAATACTCTTACTGTATCTTTCCAAGATATTTTTGCACTTAAGGAAAAAAATCTGTCTGTATATTATAAGGCTGCCGTGGCATTTAATGGCAATATGCGAAATTTTATGGATCAATCGTAATTTCATAATGCCATCTGTCATATATTTAACAGTGCGCCGCTTAATTATTAACCTGGAATGCAAGTAATAAGTCTTTAAATCCACCGGAATTATAATTTTCCCCCTCTCGTTTCATCTGGTTGCAATGTTTGAGAAAAATCCGTGTAATATAAGAGTTCGATCGAGTCAGTTATATTACTAAACTGATAATTTAATTTTTCTAAGTTTTTAATTTTTCCTTTTCATTACATCTCTTACATTTTTCATCGGAAGCTCATTAATTGGCATGGAATGTGGGGAAGAGTCGAGGGAATTGGCCGATTGAAAGGCGAATCCAGTCTCGAGATTTTCACATTAAATTAATTGAATAACCAGGGCTAATCATATCTGGGATCATAAATGGGAAACAATTCTCATTGCTCCAATCCAATAAAAATCATTCGAATGAATATCATCGATCGGTCTCATGCAGCATCGCCATCTCGCTTCCTTATATTTATTTATTAAAAAAAATCCATCGGCCACGATTAGATTGGACTTGCGATTGCTTCATTTTCAAATCACTTATGTTTGCGAGAACGTATAATGATACCTTTACAGTTGCGAATTACGGAACCGTCCGACGAAATGACATACCTAATGCATAAACGTCTAGTCATTTGCATCGCGCATTCATTGAAAACAAACTCGTAACAAAGCAAATGCAGCTGAATGTGGACTTTCCGAATGGGGGGACTCGCGGTCGCGTAACTCTTGCTTCCAAAACTTTTTCCAATCATTGACACGAGAAGGCAATCGCGATCGAACGATGCAGCCTCAAAAACTGGTCTCACAATTGCAAACGCGGGCTGCTTTTCACACCCCGAGGCCCCATCACACAAGCACACCAACAGCGCGATGATAAAATTGGAGACGAGTCGCGACAACTCGGCCAATGGATGAAAAGTAACAACAAGACAACTGACTACTAATACTACAAGATTACCACAATATCAAGAGAAATGGCAAATTTCCCGCCAATGCTCGATCGCTGTCACACTCCACAGAATCTCCCAGCGCATCAACAGTCGCAATAAAACGAAATAAAAGGCACAAGTGCGCGCACTCCACCGTCCTCAGCTCCTTAAACAACCAATAAACAAGCCTTCACCCCAACTCCTACTGTTCTGCGCCTTTTGCATCGCCTTCTCATGCTAATGTGACCGTCGAGCATTAGTCACCGGACGAAAGTAACGTCACTCTGCGCGGTCAAACTTTTCGGAACAATGCAAAAGCTTAGGTCGTGCGACTTGCTTTACATAATGTTTATACAGTCAAATGTAATTAATGAAATCAACCTACTTACGGATCCTGAACATTATATACTTGATCACCCTCCTCGTTTACACACACGCAAGCATCTTATTTACCGAAGGAGAGAGAGAGAGAGAGAATAACCACGTATTTATACTAACGCGTAGTAATAAGTTTGGTGTTCATTCGTCCGATATTTAAGATAACTTTGGATAAAAATAATCAGTGGACATGTATAGATGGCAATACCGAACATTGTCTAAATGCGGAAATGCACTTGACGAGTCTATAATATAAGCCAAATGCGTACTTTTGTTCAAAATTTATGTTTGACGGTGAGATTAATTTTCTCCGTACATTAGAGTATTATCTCGGCATGTTAGAGATTCTTTTGGTTCCAATGTTATCAAGTTAAGAGAACAAAAAGCACGCTAATGTAAGAAATAATTGATAACACGATAGCGGAAAATTGAATAAATTAGTTTGTTTGCTGAAAGCAGTAATGCTGATGATTCAATAGAAATAAACTATGAATAATAATGAGGAATATTCGAGCGACTTACTGCCGAGAAAAATTTAAATACCTTGCCATTTTTAATAAATTGGAGAACGAATGATTATTGCTCAGCGTTATAATTTTGAACAGTCATTTCACTTTATACAGACGAAGCTCATTAATACCTAGAGACTGTTTGCAATACGCGAATTAAAAATAACATCTTGTGATATACCAATTATGCAACACTTCCTAAATGACGTTCACACTTGTCGATTGCCGAATGATTGATTTGCATTATTTACGCATAATTTTTTTCTTTTAAAGTTTATTATCGTAGAAAAATATTGATTTGCACATTGTGTGAAAAATAAAGTGCAAGTCGCCGTAATTACATATGAATTTTTTTGCCCCCCGCCCTCCACTCGTTAAGACTCTATAATAATCTAGATAACTTGTTTTAAAACATGATTAGTTTTCATTCTGAAAAAGAGAAAAAAAGCAAATAAAAAATACAATTTAATAATTTCTTATCGTGACCGTACTCACAGATCACGTTTAGGCTTGTCGTCTATTTAAATTTAACAACTATAATAAGAGACTTTATTCAAGTGTTCTACAATTTACAAACATGCATGCAACTCTCTCTCTCTCTCTCACACTCTGCGTGTGCATGGGTAGGCGGAGGGGGTTGGGGATGTCAACGAATTTCAGTACTACAGATATATTGAGGTCAAATCCGTATCTACGGCATATGTGGCGAGCAGTAATAATTTTATTAAATAGCCTAGGCATTTTTGCTTATGATTTACATTTTTAATGAACATTTCTTTTTTCTAGAATGTAAGGTGATTAATGTTATTTTGACACGCTCTCTCTCCGTCCCGGCAGCCAAGAAATCACTGCACGCTCGCCCGATATAAGCAGCAAATTTAAAAGAAAATGAAAAAGCGGCGGGGGGAGGGGGTGGAAGCAGGAGGAGAAAAGGAGCCTTTTCGCGCCAAAGTCCAATGAACGTGAAATAATTTGGCTCGGTAATAAGCGAATTTGGTAACACGATGGATGCGAGGAGGATCGGAAGGGCGGCGGGGGGCGGGATTAGTGTCAGTTGGTGTCGAGGAACGCCCGGTGAAAAAAACCTCGGCGGCTCTTTGCTAAAGAAAATGTCGAGAGCACATGAAATTATGTAAGTCCGAGGAGACATGCGTGCACGTGATAAGATTATGCATATATTGTTCGCGGCCGAAGAGCACTGTGAGAGGAGGAAAAGGAAAAAAAAAAAAAACGGTCAGCCAGTCTCGTCCGATACGCACGTAGGAGTTGCCGTACCGACTCTGGTGTCAAATAAAACAAAACAGCGCGAGGAAATAAATATAAAAATTATGAGGCCAGCTTGGGTTACGTAAACAATGCTTAAGGATGTAATCGTAATTTATTCATAAGTAAGTAAATACGGAGCGAGGCAGATAAAGCGTCGGGGGCTTCGTGCCGCCTCACATTAGATGTGAGTTAGCAAGTGCTCTGGACTTTCTTGGAAGGTATTATTAATAAACGAAATAATCTATTTGAGGATATTTTACTCGCTCCTCGAGCATTGCCAAGCGCCAAAGATTTGGGCGTTTACGATTTTAGAGACTATAATGCCACTGTGATTTATTCGACTTGGGCTAGATCGACAGTCAAGTCAATTGCTTGTCGACGAGCATGAAATACGCACGGCCAGCGTTTGTTTGTTTATATATATATTTATTTAAAAAAGGTTTTCTCGCTAATTGAGTATGTCGAAATAATATGGATTTCCGCTCCTAGATCCTAATATTTAACGAGCCATTGGTCGGACAAGTTTTTCCCCAGTGAACGCGAGGCTGCTTAGCTTTCAAAATACCAACATTTTGTAAAATAATTAATTTCATTATCGTTACAATATTAATGGTTGATATTACATTGCGCGAGGCAACAAAACGCCAAACTTGAGATTATTACGCCAACCGAACGCACTTATTAATATGTAAATTGTCGTTACGATCTTAAGCAGTCATAAATTTAGATCTCAACGAAATTATCTCATATGAAAATTTAAACTTGTTTAACCCTGCTGTACATACATACACTCACGAGAATACAACAACAACAACAACAACAACAACAAATAAGAAAACAAACGAAAACAAACAAAAAAAAATACTTTTGTAATTATCATTTGCATTATCGGATAAGCAATGAATTTGATTTGTTGACGCGATTGTACAATTACGGTTATCTGCATTTAATTCTAAAATTTGTTTACAGCTGCCACAACTTATTGCGAATAGAGAATATTTTTTAAGCGAAACTTCAAGGGTTATTTGGCAAATTTCAAACACTCGACAATAATGTAAGCTAATAAAAGTTTCACACTAATCTTGATAAACGTGCAAGTTTCATAAAGTTTGAAGTACAATTATTTTCTACTTCTACTAATGGCACACATGTCAAACATCTATTATCTTTATTACTTTCTTGTTACTATTACTGTTGTTGTTGCCGCGATTGTTCAGATTGCTGTTGCGCTTGTTGTATTGTTAATGATATGCGCGCGCGCGCGTGCGCGTGTGTGTAAGTAGGTCAAAGAAAGCTTGGAAATTGATAACCTGCAAACATTTTATATGCATACGATAGCTTATGAGCAATTAGAGTGCAGCTGACAATGTAATGAGCAACAAAATTCATTGCGAGATTAGGCATTATCCGATAAGCAATAAATCGATGTCGTAATCCACTTTAACAATTTGACTCATCTCGTCGCGCGCTTCTGTCTCATTTGCTGCCAACTCGATTCTTGACAAATTCCTGCATAATTAATATAAAGAAACTTTTCAAGGGCCAACCTCGGCCCTCCCGTACCTCAGTCACAATTCGTTCGCGCTCGCCCACAAAAACATTCGCTCTACAAATGAAGAAAAAAGAACAGCCAGTGAGACAAAAAATGTTAATCTCCTTGTTGAAATGGACAATAAAATGCATTGCCCTCATAAAACAAGATGATAATTCATACAGTAGAGGCAGACACAAATATGTAACAGCAGCGTCGTCGCATTGTGTGTCGTTTAGCTATAGAGACGAGTGTGTTAGCCCAACACTCGTTTTCAAGATAAATTCGTCGCCAATACCGCGCACGCCATTCTGTTTTCAATATCGTCACTCTCCATTCTTTCCCCCCTCCCATCCCCCCACCAAACCCCCCATCCCCCCACCGCCATCGCCTTTTCTTCATCTCCACTTGTTTTTGCATTTCCAGTATAATTTTAACCGACGCTCCCGAGCAATGCACTCAAACAAGCACACGGGGCACGCACATTTATTTATACGTATCTTATCGTCAACAATAAGTAATTTAACACATCAGAGGCTACTTTGAGTAGATTACCTTGTAATGTTATCTCAATAAGAAAAAGCTCTCTTGTTATTCCCCGGGAGAACTCGATGAGCGCTTTACTCTCATAATGGCCAGCGCCAAGCCTATCAATTATATGACAAACACCCACATAATGAAAGTCCGAGAGCTGACAAACAAAAGGCTCTCCGCTCTCCACAGCCATTAATAATTCCCTCGTCGCCCGAAGGGATTTTCGAAATTTATCGCAATTTGCCCAGATCGAGTATTTATCGGAATTTATCAGCAACTAGCCGAGCAGCTCTCAAAACCGCAAGCAGCCAATCTCTCCCTCTTTCTCTCTCTCTCTCTCTCTCTCTCTCTCTCTCTCTCTCTCTCTCTGTCGCGTTCCCTACCCCCGACCTCCACCCACTTTTCGTCCGTAAGAAAGCCAAAGTCGCAGGAGCCCGGTGAGCCTGCGTCGACGTCTGTACAAGAGCCGGTAGTCCGAACAAAGGAAATGCCTCCTGCGACGGATTGCTCCGAATTATCCTCAGCCACCAATACTTCAACAACACGTTCGTTAACACCAGCTCCCCGGGCTTTTAATCCAATCGCGCCTTAATCGAGCCATCCGAGCGACCACACCTACGTAATAACAAACGGCGGCGTCCATGATCACTTATCTCCGATCTGCTAATAATGCGAGCGTCCTTCGGGAAACTCGTCGGTCCGGGCGGCTCGGGATGAGGAAAATTGCGAGTGGGTTTTAAGCTGCGCGGCCCAACACCACCTGCCCCTCCCACCCTGTCCCTCTCGCTCCCACTCGCCCACTCCCTCTCCCACTCCCTCCCTCGTGCCGAGGCTCACGCCGAGGCTCGCGAGCGGCAGCCCAGGATCTGGAGGACCATAACGTCCATCCATGGGAGCACGTGCCGGAGGAGCAGCATGACGAGGATGGCTTTTCACCCGTCTATTTTTAGCCGTTTCGCTGTGGCATTTTCCCCGCATTTCTTAACGCGGCCTTAAAGGCCGAGTATTGATTACTTACGCGGCGTGTGCTCGATTAATACGGCCGGGGAAGGACTTCCGGGCGGGTGGTACGCGAGCAAGGAAAACTGCCGATCACTGCCGATCGCCGACGATAAACAGCTTACAACAGGTAAGGCAATAAAAGCGTTATAATGCGCATGCGGGCGTCGCTCAACTCAAGGATCTTTGCATTGACAATCTCGATATGCTCGCTCCGATCCTTGACGCCCGCTCCACCAAGGCTGCTCTCGCATAATCGACGAGCTCGTTGAAGGAACTCCACTTGCTCTTATCCTTGTCCCTTTCTATCCGTCGATGCCATTTATAAGGCCAAGTCGTTGAAAAAGGAGCTTGCGAGCTTGACGCCCGACTCCTTTCACACCTGCCCAATATATATTATCGTAACCGCCCTCGTCCTCCTCGTCATCCTCGCCATCATCATTGTCGTCATTATTGATCTTGGTCCGAGTGGCCGAGGGCGGTGGGACAGAGAGGAGCCCCAAAAGAATAGGAACGCGCGAGGTTGATGAAATATCGTTGCCGCCGGCCTAATTCTGCCTCCCATAATCGACCTCGTGATCCCTCTCCCTCGCCCATCCATTAAAAGGATCCTCCTACCTTTCTTCCTCGATCACTCGCCACCACCGGGAGTCCACCAAATGCTAATCGACCCAACGCAACCTCCTGCCCACGACCACAAGCACAAGACGAAGTGCCAAATCGAGGCAATCTGACGTAAAAAAGGAGAGAGAGTTGTAAGCGGCGACGGTCCTCCTCCATCTCCTCCTTCCTTATCGTCCGGCAGCACTACCCACCCACCCCCCCAACCCCACTTCCTCGTATTTATATACACGACCGGGATTACAGAGCGTATCGAGCGGCGGAGGCCAGATGATGGAGCGACGACGGTCCCGCAAAAGTGCGCGCTAAAGTATTACGAAAAGTACGGAGCCCCGCGCGGCGTATGGGAGAATCGCGCGGGGGTGGGTGGGGGGTGGGGACACGGCTTTTGCCGCATTGCTAGTGCCGCGGCAAGGCATGCGAGCCCCGGTCGTTTTATATAGGCTTCCTCCACGAGCACCGCGAAACTCACCGCGAGGAAGATTGAAAACCTAATTTGCATCATCACGTGAGGGGGTCAATAAACGCGGGCCCTCGCGTGCGCAAACCGAGGCGGAATTTATGTGGGCGATGAAATGAGGAGCAAAAACGGGAGAGGAATAAAAGGAACGGCAGGAGCCGGTCGTCGTGGATGTGGTGGCGAAGGGTACGACGGGGGCTCTCTCTCTCTCTCTCTCTCTCTCTCTCTGTGGCTTTTTTATGGTGATTTTGGCGCGGCGCCCAGCCGCCCGCGCGATTTTTCGACAAAAGTTCCGAGAGGCACGATTGTTAACGACGGAAAGTCGCCGAGTGGACACGAGAGCTCGACAATACACGTAAAAATAGCGAGGAGGAATCAAGCTTTGCTTGGCAATATTTTATGTATTTGGAAAATGTCGAGAATGCGCCTATAAATAGAACATACGGATTTTCCTCCGATCCTCTCGGTGAGAGGCCCACTCGCCTCGGCCACCCCACGTCACTCTCTCGCCCAAGCCCAACTCGGCTGCTCTCTTACTTCCGGCGTTACACTACATTTCTCCAATTGTGGCCCCGAGCGACTGCCGATCGATGAAAAATACGCTCAAACAATGTATGCCATGGAGTGGCGAGGAACTCGTGTTTACGTTCTCTGTCTGATACGCGACGTTATAATAAACACAGAGGAGAGAAAAAGCGAGGGTGGGGTGGGTGGGGTGGGGGGGGGGGGGTCAATTAAACGACTTATCGCGCGGTACGAGCATGCGTGTACGGTTAACAAATTGACCCCTCGGCGACTGGCACTGTTTAGTAATTTAGCTTATTTTTATTGCCTCCTTCGTTGCGACTCTCCTCGAAATAATCAATTCATACGAGTTGGAAAATATTTACATCGACGTGTCGACAATTTCCGAGAACTGCAGTTTCACTCAAATATTTATTTGTCATAATCTTCTCCTTTGAACAAAGCAGCAGCAGCAGCAGCATCTCTTGGGGCGGCGATCAAGAAATGACGAGTGATCGCCGCTATCGTGACAATAATAATAACAATAATATCGACCAATTAATTAAGGCTACTATTAATACACTTAGCTGGTAGAGTGGTGTGGAGGGGAAATTTCGAGTGCTGGGAGGCGAATCGCTTGGCGCCTTACAATGCATCGGCAGTAAAGGCAGCACCGAGTGGAACGAGTCCACCAAGTTAAAAAGCATATCAGTGAGAGGGAATGCAGAGCCGGATTCGGCCCTTTTAACATTCCACGAGCTCCCTCGTCCCATCGATCGCGCTCCTTATTCACGGCGAAGCGGCTAAGGGCATCATCGTTGGGAAAACGCTGACCCGAGCAGCGCCCGTAATCTAAATCCTGATTAATCGCCTACACGCGAATCCCCCGGACACTGGAATCTCATTGTTTCCAGCGCTCTTCCCGCGCTTCCCGCGAAAATGTTGAGACACACACACACACGCCTTTTGCGAGCATCCCGCGATGCCCCCCTACCCCCGCCCCGCCCAATAACAAAATGGCCCGAATGCCAAGTAAGCCGAGCTCGAGGAGATGGCAACTTGCGCCAAATGCCCAGGCGGTGGTTCGCTCGCAACTCGAGGTTCACGCGCAGATATAACGATTGGGGAAGCATTTAATCTCAACGAACCTTTCCGACGGCCAAAGGGTCCGAGGAAGGTGCCGTTCCTCCCGATGACGTTGTCGTCGATGTAACGCAGAAGCTTGCCGGCGTCCTCGCCCCTCTTGGCCACCATCGACTTGGTCAGTCGGGACGAGTGTAGCTGTGGCTGCTGCTGTGGCTGCATCTGCATCTGCATCTGCTGCATCTGCGTCTGAGCCTGGGCCTGGGCGAGGCTGGGACAGCTCGAGCTCGTGCCCACGCTCCCCGTGGCCACGGTCTCCTCCGCCAGGGCGTTAATCCTGCGCTGCGAGCCGCTCCAGCTCTTGCCGCCGCTCGAGATCTTCACGCTGCAGCTCATCCTCCTCTCATGTCCGACCAGCCGACCAGGTGGAGAGCCGCAGCCGCCTCGCACTCTTGCGCCGGGACGAGAGTCCCAAAGAGGCCCGACAGCCAAGCCAAGCGGACAACCCAGGCGCTTGCTACGGCAGTGCTAATTGTCGTACTACTAGTACCACTATTAGCAGTACTGGCAATAGCCGTATTAGTACGGGTGCTGGTGGTCCTGGTGCTGGTGCTGGTGGTGCTGGTGGTGGTGGTGGTGGTGGTGGCGGTGGTGGTGGTGGTGGCGGT
>JAPYYT010003974.1:0-11120 GCA_030522565.1 Ceratosolen corneri | reverse complement strand
ATAAATTAGATTCAAAATCAATTATAATTTATAATACGTCGTGACCAATTTGAGAAGGCTGAGAAAGATCCGAGGGTCGGTCGGAATCTTGAACAGCATTTGTTTTATAAAAGTTAAATACAATATTTTAAAAAACAATTGTTTATAAATGTTTGAACAAAAACACTTTAAATAATAAATAGGCATTAAATTTAATATTTTAAAATAAAAAATTTTTACTACAAATAGAAAACTCGATTAAATGTATTGATCTTAATTGTATAAAACGTAAATTTTCAACGTTCGACGTACAGTTTTATAAATGAAATAATTATGTAGATTATTATTTATAAAATGAAATTAAAAATTCTTAATTCCTTGTGTAACTCTGAAATCATTATATTATAATATAAATTCAATTAATTTTTGAAAAAGTAATAATTATTTCCTATTCTTAGTAAAAATTTTTGTTGCCTTTTAATCTTTTATGTCTCTTATTTCTATTGAAAATTTTAAATAGTTTTGATAAAACTGATACAAGATAGATCATTATACATACGCATACACACATAAATTAAAATCTTTTACAAATTTATTTATTATATACATATGTAAACGCACATTTTTAAGCAATTCTTTTGAAATGTAATTACGTATAACTAAATATATAAGTAGCTTATTCTAAAGTACATGTTTTTCTAAAATGAGAGAGAGAGAGAGAGACAATTTATTTGTACTTATTACTTTATTGTTTATGAAAAATTAGTCTATATCGATAATAATTTGTTCTACATACGAATACACGTATTTCAATTTAATGGAAACTCATTCTATAATATAAAATAAGTGGCAGTATTTTAAATAAAACAGCTAAATTTATAAAAATACTATTCTAATTTCTATTGAAATAATTTAAATAAAATATTTATTTTTGAAAATCTATTGTTATAAATAAAGTATATTACGTAATTTAAGAACAATTTAATTTTAAAATTGATTTGTATTTCAGTAAATGAAAAATTAGAATTAATAGAAGTATACATTTTTTATATTTATGATAAAACAAGCAATGAAGTTTTTCATTTAGATCTTATTTCAAATGCAATTAAAGTTCAATTTAGCTACAGTTTTTAACTTTTTGATTTATAAAGTTTTATTTTTATTTAATTGGGTCTTAATTACATTCACAGATATTCTTTGGAGATTTATAAATTTTATAAACTTTTTATAAATTGACTGCAATTATTATTGAAATATTTTTGAAACCTTGCAGTCAAGAAAGTAACAATACAATATTTTTATAGTATACATCATTATTAAAAAAATTATTATAAACTAGCGATAAACTTGTGAGCACTCAGAAAAATCATTCTTAATTAGAGTTTGTTATCTTACGCATTATAAAAATACTGGAGAAAAATTGTGCTTGCTAGATATATAACTAAAAAGAAGTCGGCATAGATGAGAAATAGGGGAACAATATTTAATCTAGGTATTCGTGCATCTATCGCATCCTATTACATAAACACTCATTGCGAAAGAAGAAAAATAGTCCGTCGGACGAACAATGATTTAGCCAGGAAGCATCTCATCATTTTTATTCTTCAAGTGCTGAAAGCCATTATATTTTTCACGGCAGTCAAACATTGCTTGTTTATAATTAAATCAGTACTACTCCTCAAGCTCCCTAGTCCTAACCGATTTCCTCTCTCTGTAATAGCAGGAATGAGAATCTCTTTGCTTTCACTTGCAAATTACGCGCAGCACAACTACGACAGGGAAGAATGTACCCGACACCTCTGTACTCGCGTGCGCACATCTCTTAATTCCCTAAATTGATTTTCGTAGCAGGTGGTACGCTACTTCGTCTATTAAGGAATCATTATTGCTCTGAACACTTGAGGCGCTTTCGAGCCTCTTCTCTCACCTCGTACATGCCTAGGAATCAGATGGATGCGTGCACGATTATAATTTAAAAAAAAATGAAAGCGAGAATGCTTTCATAAGTAGGAACACGATCAATCTCTGTTGTGACTAACGTGAACATTTCCTCAAACAGGTAACAGACAGTTTTGAAATACAAGTACTTCCGCTTTGTAAGGGAAAATAACGTTGTAGCAAAAGTTTTCTAACGGTATTTATGAAATGTAAAATACGTTTTGCAATAATTAATAAAATTATTTAAAACACACACGCACCAACAAATTACTTATAATTTGTATATATGAAATGACAAAGTTGTAAGAAAGAAAGGGAAACTGGACAGTTGCTTTTCTCTTCTTTTTTTATTTTATGTCTTAGCTAACCTTTTTATAGTTCATCCCTCTTTAAAATGTTATATATGTGTAATTGTTAAATTAAGTAAACAAAAATTGTAGCTTACGAAGACGTAATGTATTCTGAGCATATTTCTTAATTTTTAAACAATATTACTAGAAGAAAAAATACACAATACTGATTTATTCTATAAATTTATTGCTAGTAGATTTTCTGATCAGGTAACGTGTCCGAATGTCGATTAGGCTGTTTACATATACCTATCCGTTTCTCTCTCTCTTTTTTTCTCACTCCCTCTTTTTCGATTCTTCCATATGATGCCTCTCATTTTTTATTTTATTTTTGCCTCTTTGCTTCTTTTTAGTTTCCTTTTATTGTTTTCCATTTGATTTTTACTATCTTACGCGAGTTTTTGTAACTCCGTCTTTTTTTTTTTTAATATTAAACGCTTTCTTTTTCTGACTTTATTTCTTTGAAGACTATAATTTGTACGTGCACATGTTAATACCAATTATATGCACTTATATATATATATATATATATATATATATATAATTATTTAAAAAGATAGCAAAAGAGTCATATAACAGGCATATTTCAAAGTGTACTAATTACATATGGATCATAAATATTATTTAATATTTGCTAGAATATTAATAAGTATATTTTTTCAATATAAAACGATAGAGTTACAAATACGTTATTTTCAATATAAATACATAATAGAAGGATTCGATATTAATAAATTTATATTTAATATCTATTTGAAATATTTTAGATACTATGCAAAGTACATATTAAATTGTTTATATCGAGTAGAGCATTTCATACTGATTTTAATTACACTTATGTTATATTAATGTATTTATACATATAGAGGTATAGAGGTATATGAACATGTCTCACGTAAACATGACACGTTGGTTAACGCTAATTAGAAACGAAAATGTGTAATTATGTAAGAAGATAAAGATTGCTTAAATATTATTACTTCATGCGTTTATAATATAAAATAGAGCAATAACAACATTTACTTCAATCTGTGCTCCATCTAGTTTAATCTGAAATTCAATATTATTCTTTTATAATTTTAATTATTTATTTTTCTCTTATTGTCTTATCATGATCGTTAAAATATATAAAAATTCGAAAACTATCATAAATTCATTAAAGTCTATTATATACACAGAGCGGGCACAAATGTACGTGGTTACGCACATAGTTTGAAGTCTGTCACCAACTTACCGTCTTAAGTACCAGTGCGTGCTTGACGAGTTGAAAAACGCCTTGTGAGGTAGTACACTTCTGTGCCTTTTCGAAATCCTTTTTTCATCCTCAATATTATTTACGATCTCTCTACCCCCTGCAGCAAACCATCAACAGTCACTCACACTCTTTCTATCTCTCTCTCTCTCTCTCTCTCTCTCTCTCTCTCTCTTCTTTCACTTTATCACACTACCTATTCCCTTCAAAAGGCTGGTACAGATGTATTTTTTAGGATTTTTATCTCGTAATTTAGCTCTCATTCAGTCACTAAAGTACTCGCGATAATTAACCGCAGAAGCCTTCCAACAGGTATTGGTGACACAGGCAGAAAGTTCAATAGACAAACGGGGAGAAAGCGGGGTATGCTAAAGCAACTTGACTCTTAACTATACCTGCTGCGTCACAGAGTCAACCTAATGCATGTCGATGGACTTGCGGGATAAAAATGTTGAAAGTTACAGTTTCGTTAACAACCGTCCTTCCTAACGTTTTGTTCATACGAATGACGAATTTTACATTAATAAAATAAAAGGAAAAATAAAAGAAAGAGACAAAGAGGGATAGGGAAAGGGTGTGCTCAAGCATGCATGTTTGCATGCTATATATACATATATATATATGTGTTTGCGTGTGTGTGCGTGCGTGGGCGCGCGTGCGCGCGCGCATATATGTGAATCTTTGTGTTTAAAAGAGAGAGCAAAAAAGAAAATTTTAAAAGATTTTTGTATATTATTGAAGTATAAAATTTTGCGTTAAATAAATTGCGCTGCAAATGCTAGTGAAATTCATAATTAAGATAAAATTATCTGTTGAATAAATAAAAATATTTGAAATATTCTGTTCAGAAAATAACAATCAACTAATAATTATTTATAATAATACGGATGTTCAATTCCATGACTTAGTTTCAGCTTTAAAAGATCAAAAATAAATTTATAAATACAGGTTCGACTCATTTATCAGATTCATTATTTTATAATATTTTATATTAAATGTAATATTAAAAATATTAATCATGGTTTTTCCTATGTTTGGAATATATAATTTTTTTTTATTCGTTTTAATAGATTCGTATCAGATAAAAATTAAATGAATAAGAAAAACTTTTTTGGAACAAAATTATAATTTTCAATTATAAAAGTATTATTTATCGATTATTATAGCAATTTATAAGATTTTTATTTATTGTATATACGATTAAAAATTATATAGTAATATATACCGAAATGGCACAATTTAATAATAAGTCTTTTTAAAAGTAAAGCTTATTTTTTCACCACATATAATTAATGAATATAATTTTATTTAATTCTTTATCTTTTTATCTACATGATCTACACACCTTTCGCGTTGTATTTAGATCAATATATAATTAGTTAATTTAGGTAAATAAAAGAATAACAATGAACCATTATTCGAAATAGTAGAGAAAGTAAACAAAATTATATTTAGAATTTTTTATTTCTTATTAATTAAATAAAACTGTTTTGAGATAATTAACAGCTATGATAAAATATATTTAACTACATTACATTTCTAATTATCGTTCTGTAGATACACACCTTTTTTTACTATAATTTTGAATAAAGTGTTATAAAATAATATATTTATCAAAATTATGTTTGTAAACGTATAAAGTATATATTTGTAAAATTTAAGAAATGTTCCTGAAATAAATTATTATTGCTGTATTAAACCTCTACTGTGAATTCTGCTATTAATTCTGTCACTATTAATTCATTTTTCATTGCGATATTGATATTGTAATATTTATTATCATCGACAAAATGAGATTGACCATATTAAAAATTATTTATTCCTAAATATTGTACGTACACTATATTATGCACATTTGAGGAGCTTAAACTATTTTCGGAATTCAACTAGATGCCAAGAAGAAAGAGCGACAAGTAGAGATGAGTGGCGGCAGGCAGAAAAAGAAGGGTAGCTACGACATCGATCGGCTGCGCGCACGGCGATATGTAATGAAAGCAGCAAGCGATCGTGCCAAGAACAGTTTCACCGAATGAGTTTCCGGGAGGAAACTTTTTGCAGAAAAGGAAAATGGCGGATACACACACGCATACACACGCGTGAAATACACACAATAAAGACAGAGAGAGAGAGAGAGAAAGAGATTTATGTATATATGAATGTAATTGCATCTACCTATCTGTTCTTCTCTCTCTCTCTCTCTCTCTCTCTCTCTTTCGGTATTTTCTTTGTCTTTGCATTTGTGTATGTCCATTTTTTTGTTTCTTCCTCTCCTTCCCTCCATCTTTACATTTGTGTATTTCTGTATATATGTATATATGGAGTTTCTGTATATATGTATATACGATGTATATATGGAGATATGCGCAGGTCTATATGCATACATGGATGTATAGTGCAGAAGTGAGAAGAGTAATAAGCCTTCAACATAGATCTACAATTAGAATTCGTAACAGTTATATAGTTATTCCGAGGTAAATATTCTTTTGGCACTATAAATATAAAAGTGCACTTTAATTGTTCATTTCCAAATTATTCGTGAAATACATTCAGAATTTTCTATTATTTTTTTTTAATCTTTGGATCATGTTTTACTATTTGTTCTCTCACTGTCTTATACACATTTTTCTGGACTATTTGGCAATTTTTTTACTTTTGTTTTTTATTCTAAATATGAGATCTATAAAGATCAAGACAAATGTTGAGATAACATTTTTTAAAATTATTTATTTATTTATATTCAAATAAATAATCTTTACAATTTACCTCTTCAATTTATCGAAAATAACGGGTAAAAGTATTCTGATTTTAAAATTAAATGTGAATTATAAATTGCTATCAAACTTTTCATAATGGCTACGAAATTAAAAATTATCTTACATATTTATTATTTTGTTAAATAAATGTTATCATTGAACTATCGATATTATCATTTATAAAAATATTTTAAAAGTGCTTAGTGTTGGTATGCAATATTCAAGAGTTAAAGATATTTGTTGGTAAACAAAATATATTAATTTTATCATCAACATTATTTTTTATCCAATAAATTGATATATTACCAATAAACGGTTAAATTGAATTGATTGTAATATTTTATTAATTGTAACAAATTTTGGGAAAATATTAATTCGATACTATTACATCAAGTACACTAATATTATATAGAAAATTGCAGTTAAATTTAAATTATCAATTAACAGTTTTTATAAAATTAAAATTATTCGTTTTCGATTCCTGATTGTAACACATATTTTACACGTATATAATATTACATGGTTTGATCGATACAATAGCATTGGTTTAGCTTGTGTCGGCTTCTTGTAAGAATCGCAATCACATGTACGCGCATGTGTATAAGCATGTTCCTATGTGTTATGTGTGCGGGCATGCATGTAGTGTGTGTTTCTCTTCTTACGGATCGTATGATTACCGGTCATTTCAGTTTTAGTGGTGTGCATGGAGTTCTTTGGGAATTGAGCTGCGACGCGTTCCTATTACAAGTGAACAAGCCCCGAGGAATACGATTTCTTTTGTTTCCTCTATTTCGACGTATATTCCTTTTTATTTTTTATTAACAATGGTTTTCAAATCTTGTTCTATTTATTCAAAAACATAGGATATTGTGATTACAAAACCGTTTATTATCTAAATAAATTGTTTGCTACGATTTAAAATTGGAGACTTCCGAATCTAAATATTTTAAAGTTCTTAAATTTCTTAAATAATTGTATTTTTTTTAAACAAATATTTATTAACGAAACAGTTTTATAATTTATAAATAGTTCTTTGCAGTAAATGAATTAATCCAAGTTATAAAGCCAATACAATTAAATGATATGAATGCAATGAAATTAAAAATTATTTTAAAGTATAATTCTGAGTAAAAATCGAATAAAGTAATTAACAATTGAAATAAAAGTTTTTAAATTTGATTGGTATATCATTTAAAAGATGATGAAAAATGACTATTACCAAAGAAATTATTTGTTGGGAATAATTAAATATTTATTAAGATTGGATTTTGTGTTTACAGTATTTATTGTGTAAAATTAAATTATTATATTATTTGAAGTAATAAAATATTATTAATTTTTGGTTCAATCATGTTTTGTTATAGTTTTTAAAAATGTCATAACGGAACAAATTATATAAAATTTTTTAATTTAAATGTTAATTAAATCGTTATGTGCGATTTATTATATTACTAAATAGAACAATTCGAAAAAAATTATAAATACTCATTTGTTAAACACTAACATATTCTTGAGAAAATATTATCACAAATTTAGATTATAAATAATATTATCTTAATACTTCAAATTTAGATTATCCTTCAGATAATTTATCCCGTCAGAGCGGCGCTATTAATTTACGGAGATGAATATCACCATAAGTATAACCACGTACCGAGAGAGAAGATCGATCACTATACCGCAATGCGTGTCTATTGCAAGACGCCATTATTATGGTTACAATTAGGTCATTGTTTCTATTTATGGTTGATTGGAATCTTAAATGAAGTAATACTCTCATCAATTCTAAATTCTAACTTCGAGAAATGAATTAAATGATGTAATTTAACTAATTTTTTATTCTAATATAATTAAACTAATGTTTTGTTCTATTATGCTACTTAAAAAAAGTTTTGTAGAGTGTAGTAGGTATATATATTTTTTATTATATAAAATACCTAGAAACATTAATAAATAGTTATTTTTTATATTTATAATAAAATTAGCAAAAAAAAAAAAAAAAATAAAGATATCCTATAAATCAATTCGTATTAAAGATATTAGTTTATATACAAATTGTTATAAATTGAAGTTCAGTATAAAGACATCAATAATACAGTTGAAAGAGTATATATCACAAAAACGAAAAAATTTAAATATAAATTTCTATTCAAATAAAGAATAAATATAAAAAAAATAAATAAATAATTTTCTATATTTTATCATTTTTATGTAATAATCTTAGAAATATTTTAACAAATATTTTATACGAAAAACAACATTTTCGAACAATAAGATTATAAATAAATCGTTTATTATATATTTACATTGCACGTAATAATCATCTAGTATATAGCAATCTGCTATAAAACTATATGCTATAAATAAATATTTGAGTTCAATATAAAAATTATAATAATAAATATATCAGAGGGATAGTTATATTTAAATAAATGTATTAATATAATTGTAAACTATGAAGCAACTAAATTTTAACATTTAAACGTACAAATATTATTAAAATTAGTATAAATTTAACGAATATATTTAGAAAAATTTTTTTTTACATTAATAAAAATTATACAACTATAAATAAAATACTAATAAATGATATTGCCTTTCTTCCTTTCTATAAAAGATAGGTATTTTAGAACTCAACATTAAACAGAATTCTCTCATTTATTTATCCTAGCCTTCGTCGCTACACTTATCCTTTTTACGCATCTATTAAAAATGTATCATCTTATTCTAATAATTATATTCACAAAGATTATTTCATTAGAAGAAATAAAAGGAATATACATTAAAAAATACATAGGATAAGCAAAGAAATATGAAGGGAAAGGAGAAAATGTAATAGTGTACGGTTTTTGAATCGGGCACGTATTTCACACGTGGGTGGCCATGCTGCAGCTCAACTAAAAAAATGGTAAGGAGAGAAACCAGTTTATATTAATCATTGTGTGGTAATACAGCTGTTAGGGCTTTCTTATACTACAATCTCATATGGTGCGGCAGTATCTTCACAATTCAACATGAATATTAATTAACTGATATTTCTAAGAAGTTTATAAGAACAAATACATATGGGTTGTATTGTTACATAATGAGACAAATGAGATATCTGGTGATCGCTATTGTACTTTTTAAATTAATATTATTCTTTATTCTCTGTTTTAATGAGAACTTCTTAATTCAAAAAAACATAATAAATATTTTAATATTAGCATTTGAGTTAGTAGTAAAATAAGAAATAAAATGTTATATTTTAAGAATAATTTATTTAAATTCTAAATGCTATTAAAAATAATCATATTAAATATAGTAAGGAATTAGGTAATCATTCAGTTCATAAGTCTTCGATAAGAAAATAATAAATAATATATTTAAATTTATACATGTGTAATATCCATGTCAATTTTCATATATGAAAATTATAATTATATAATTTATCAGTATCCTTCAATATATAGCTTTAAAAAAATAAAACAGTTGTATTTTAATTAAAAATTTATATACGAATATTATCAATTATCAATATTAGACAAATAATTCACCATCAAATGTAATTTTACTTATTTTAATTAAATTTCTTTATTTTAGAAATTTTAGAAAAAAATATTTTAGAAATTTACAATTTATGTAAATGTAACTAATTAGAAGCGGATTTTGAAATGGTTATAAGTATTTACATAAATACTTTAAATGAATGAATTGGTTATACATTATAATTGTATCAAATAATTTTATGTTACGATTGTAAGATATCAGAATTTCAAATATGTTACATATAATGCTTAATAAAATGAATTGTAATTTAATTAAAAAAAATGTATTCTAATAGGTCGTGAAACATTAATTATAGTAGTATTGCAAGCAAGAATTTTTGGTGTTGTATTACTTTTCGATAATTAGAGATTAGTTTTATACTCAATGTCTGTTCGGTGGTGTATGATCAATTGAATTGATCGTAATTGAATACCAGTAGAAAAGTTACGAGGTCTTTAAAATTTTTTCACTCTACTCTTGATTCATTAATAATTTTCCAACGAGTATTATATATATGATTTGTCCTGAGATCGATGCTTTCCACTTACCAATACCTATAACAAGTCACTTGATTGTTGATTTTACAATTTTTGGAAAACGTTATATGAACCGAATGATCGATGGCTTAATTTTTTGGACACATAATTTTTGTGGAATACTTAAAAATACTTTCTTGAAATATTTCTATTTGAAATAATAAGTATATATTTGAAAATAAGAGTGAGTCTTTGACAAATAAATGGACTATTTAATTTATAACATGAAAAAATTTGAAAAATATTTTTAATTGGATGAATCCGTTATAAATTCATATAAAAAATTATGGTATTTAAAAAATGTATTTCGGAAGTTTTTATCAAAATAGATTTAGAGATCACTGGTCAGAGAATCGATACCATGATTCTGTAGACCAAGCGGAATCTGAGGCGACGCTCTTGCACCGCTGTACTTAAACTTTTCACCCCGCTTCTTGCGGGGGAGGACTTTTCTCGCACATCTATGAGAGTGGGAATTTTTGGTGATTGGTTGACAACTAATTATTCAGTTGTCATTGGTGCTCTTTGACCGTTATTGTTACCATCCCATTAGGCGGTGGAGGTCTCGAAGCGGCAGTCGGCCGGTCGCACGTCGGGGCGCCATAAGACCTTTTCCCGACGTCTCGGCCCGCGACGTGACTTAATGTTTACACTATACAAAATATGCATTTATGCTGTTATAAATAGTTCGTACGATATTTGGCAACTGCGCGTTAATTCCCGGAAGGTTTTGTCCGTTACTTTATGACACGCGCCTTGCAGAGCACATGATGGTCGTACAGAC
>JAPYYT010003973.1:0-11129 GCA_030522565.1 Ceratosolen corneri | reverse complement strand
GGGGGGGCCCCCGGGGCGGGGGGGGCGGGGGTGGGGGGGGGGGGGGGGGGGGGAGTGGAGCTGGGGGCGGCGGGGGAGGGGGGGGCGTTGGCCAATGGGGATGTTTTGGCAATGGACAATCGAGAGCGCAATTTGAGAATGGGCCGCTGCCCCGTGGCGCGAGCACTTTGCGACTTATTAGTTGGGCCTTACACACTTGACCGGACGCGCCTTTTTAACTCTGAGGTACACTGCCAGGATGGAGCCAGGGGCCGGCGAAAATTGATCCCTACTTTAGCTTCTCGCGAGTCGTATGCCCGAAACTCCTCTCAAAGTTGTCCCGCAGAGACTCGGGTCTATCTTCCGCGCCCGAGTTTTCCACCGCTTTTCATGCCCTCGGGCTCACCCCAAATAAAGGGGTTTGTCCGATGTTTATTTGTCGGCGATACGCCTTTTTTGGCTCGGTGACCGACTGTCATTACGGCTGCTCTGGCTCGGCTTTCTATGCGCGTGAAGGTTTCGTGGTTGTAGGCTGGCCGTACGATTTCTTTCATTGAAATAAAATGTTTTGAAAAGCGCACGGGTAATTCTGTATTTTGTAGTTCGCTCGTCTTAATCTCGAACGATCCGAAAGATGTTCCGCACAATGGCAAAGAGTCGTTAACTACGGTCGACCAAATGTTTACTCAAAACGATTTGAGCCAAACATGTCTTATTCGGATCATAATCGTCGGCGCTACAAATCAAAACTCGCACGACGCTCTTCCACTTCCGGCCAGCTACATCAGCTACGTAATCGCGCGATTTTCCAACAGTTCCGCATCTCGATGCCGCGGCGGCTCCCGTAAAAGAGTCTCTCTGCCGAATGGCGTCCCGGCGCAGCGGGAGCTCGATTTTCGTGTGACAAAAAATCGGAAGCGTCGCAAGTCCATTGGTCGGTGGGAGGGAAAGGCGGGGCCAACCATCGAGGCGTGACACACCGAGATTATCCGGGAAAGACGCGTCGGGATTTTCGCGATAAAGGGTTGGGGGTTGGGGGGGGGTGCGGGGGCGCTCGCGCTTCGCACGGATTTGAATATGCGAACAAGTGGGTGATGGTCGAGTTGGAAATGGGCGTCGTTCGAAAAGCCGTCCATCCATCCATCCATCACATTCTCTCGGGCATTTGCGAGCACTTGCCGACCTTTTGCGCACTTTATTACAGCCCATTACTCGGATAAGCGATTAAAATGTAAAGTGCGCGGATGAAGGGCCGAAGCACAAAGTTGCCCGACGATCAATTGATTTTAAGGCGACTACGGGCTTCGTTTGAGAGGCCGATCTCTCCATTTATCCAGCAATTATTAATTCCTTGGCGTTTTAAGGAATGGTTTCTATCTTAATAATATCTTAATAAATAAAATCTATTATCGGTTGGCCGTCAATCGCCTCTACCTCAGTCGCAATATCAATATAACACAATTTAACAAAGACTCCTCCTTCCGATAATTCAATTACTGGCATACAACACTTTTAATTTTAATTTCGAGTCGTGTATTTGATAAATATGGAAATAAATTTCAAAATCATGTAAACCTCAAAGTTTATGCTCACGATCCTGCCATTTGGAGTGACAATTCTTTAAATTATTGAACGTAATAATACAAGTCTTCTGCTCCCATTGTGTATTGACAAGAATTCGTAGCCTATATTGCTGCCAATAATTCTTCATATTTGCTCTTTAATAGATGCTCACTTGAATATTAAAGTCTCGGGAGGATAAAAGACGCGAGAAGTAAAGAGAAACGAATGGATAGTAATTTTACGTGAATTAATCATTAGTCAACATCATCATCATCGTCAAAGAAATGCTCGTAGCTCTAAATTGCCGAGACCTTATTTGTTAAACAATTAAGTTAAACTATCCGCGCTAGGAGGAAGCGAGCTACGCCAAGAGTAGGAAATGTCGTTAACCAGGCCGACCAACCACACGTTAATTCCGCGCATTGTCCATGCCAATCTCGACGAGTGTTATTCTTTTTTTCAAAATCAGCCGGGCCGCAGCGCACGAGCAGCCTCCACTTTGTTAACGCTCATATCGTCAAAAGACGCCGAATTGTGAGGGCCGCACGAGCAGTGAAAATAGAAGGAGAGGAGACGCGGCACAAAAGCCAGCGGGCGTCCGCTTTTTTCCATCACTGCGAGGATTACGATTCGCCGAGGCAAATATTTACTTACACTACGAACTCGCCGCCGTCTGCGGCGATCCGCTCAACCTGCCCGCCTCTCTCCCCTCCGCCCCGCCCCCTCGCGCAATTCCCTCGCGAGAAGCTTGTCTCTCCTAGGACAGCGAAAAACAAAAAGTCGATCGATCAAGAATTGCTTTGAAAAAGCAAACAGAACGCGGCTGCTGCTGCTGCTGCTGCTGCAGTTTTCACGTTGGGAAATTCAATGCCGCGACCGCGTGAGCGCGAAACTTTTCGCACACGAGGGGAGGCACGCGGCACAAAAGCATTCGTTATCGAAAACTTTGCAGCGCTACATTGAAAAATGCTATTGTTCTTGCACTTTATTTTCCCCCTTTTCTTTCATTCTTCCTCAACAGTGGATGCAATTTTTTAATTTGGGAGCTCTCCATTCCAAAGCTCCAACAACCCTATCTTGCAGTATCAATTAAACGTCGACTCTACAATTGTGTGAGCCCGACTTGCCGCTAGTTTACAATAATGTCGAAACGGTTTTATTTAACGGCCCTCCGTCACAATGCCGAAGCCCAATATCGACCTTTCTGCCCTCTCTCGCTAATACTGATCATAAGAAATGAATTAAAATAGAGTCGGTCGCTTTTAATGCTGATGCTGTAAAAATACATCTTTCCTGTCCTCCTCAAGCTTACTCAGACATGAACTGTAAGAATATGTATTTTCAAAATTTAATAACGTATATATTTGAATAAATTTTGCAAATTCATCGAGAAGCATATTTCTAAATGTAAGGACTCGAGAATCTTTACTCGACGAGCTTTCCAACACTAAAGAGACAAGACAATTGAAATTCACCCAACATATATATGTATACGTATATATATATATATAGGTACGTGTGTACATTCTCTTAATCGATATTGCGTGGGATAGTGTTGGTGATAATACCTTCATTCAATGTTTGTTGAAATTTATATAAAACATTTATTCTTTTTCTCTTAAAGATCCTTACGAGATATCGAGTTGGTGATTCCCTATATTTTCCGAAATAACAAATTTTCACTTCAACAGCCATCGACGAGCAGCCGCTAAATACAGCGCACTTATATTCTCAACTGACAATTACTCCCCCCGCCCCCCTCCCTCTGGAATAAAACACGTTAAGTGCATCGTAAAGGTAATTTGCATCGCGCGTCATCCGATAACTCGCATCTCCACAAAAGCACTAATCTCGCGTTGAAAAGCCGTCTCCCGAGCCGCGTAGATGGCAAATCTGCCCACACACGAGTGCCCAGGACTAAATCCTCACCGAGCGCAAATAAAAAAAGGAAGTTTCAACGCCGTGGCCGAAAGCAGGACCATGTGGTACGCCAGTAATAGGCTCAGTCGCCGATTTCCCGATCCTCGCCTCGAGAGGGCAATGTTTTTAGGCGGGGCTTTTGCCAGTCGAGCGCAAAGACACTCGTCCACGACAGCTCGCGGCTTTCGCCAAAGCGCCCAATAACCCGGAAAGACAACCCCGAAGGCCTTCCCCTCCCCTCCCCCCGCCCCCCCTTCACCAGGCCCGATCCCCGACTCTAAGCCGACGAGTTGCCCCACCCCTCCCCGGGCGCCGGATTAACCCTATTTTGCCGCGCCCGCGCGACTCATGCGCGATGCCCGGCTGCGTGTGCGTGAGCCCCGGCCGAGTGTGATTATATGCGATTTTCGGTACGGGGACGGGGATCGAGGACTCCTCGGATGCTGTTTCGGAGAGGCTGTGTTTTTGGGGACTGCCGAAGGTGGTTGGAAGGGCGGCTTAGGAGAGAGGCCATTCATGGCAAGAGATACTTAGAGGCTTGTTATGTTAATAATGTCCACGATCGACTTGTTCCTTGCGTGCATTTGTAATAAAAAGTACTTTGAAGCGTCGTTGGTTGCTCTTTGCCAATGGGAGATCAGTGGGTGAAGAGCGAGGCACCAAATCAAGGGGTTAAACATTCATTGTCACTCGCAGACACTTGCACTAATGTGCTTACGATGAACCTAAATGTTTATGAGTTGCATAACTCGGGCAAACATTGTCTCTTCGCAATATTAACAATTAATTACAACGCAGCCGGAGTCAATGTGATTGCGATCAGAGTAGAGTGCATCGTTTATGTACGTACACATATGAAGATTATCTGCTATTAACATATAGAGTCTATAAGTTTGCGCCCTGCCCACTAATTTCTTTACTGCTTTTTTTTTTATTTTTTCTTCTTTACAAATATCAGAGTACCCTCACAAGTATCAGAGTACCCTCACAAATATCAGAGCTCACGCATAGTTGCGGAAGTACAGGCACACCAGCCTCTGCGCGACCATCGCACTGCATCTAATTAGAAATTGAATGAAAAGGAAAGATCTCCGATATGCAATTATTTTGATAATATGAATTGTTGAAATTCCACGTTAATTTTTTAAAAAGCAATTGCACGTCTACCTATTAATTGCGTTGCGTGCACACACGTTTAAATGGAAATTCGAAAAAATATGTCATTCGTCATATAAGGCTGAGACATATTCACGGCCCTAATGTAATACAATATTTTGCAAATAACCATTTTTTACTTTATTACTCAACCCCGTTTCACAAACGAAACATATTTTAATCTCCATTGGTATAATTAAGTGGGCAATTGTTTCGTCTTAATAATGGAAATATTGGAAAATCCTCGATTCAATGCAAATTGAACTTTGCGGCGTAAATGCAAATAAAAAATTATTACTAGTCAACTTATCGGAAACTTGAAAGCTGATAAAACCGATGGTTTTCTCATCTCCTTCTTGTGTTCGTGAACAATTAGAGCGATCATTATAGACACTGAAAACTATTATAACTTGGTGTTTTTTTTTGCAACTAATAGCAGTATTTTATCATCTGATTTTTCAATCTAAAAAACTAAATTAATTCCAAAATGAATATTCCTAATAGGCGATCCCAGCTCAAAAAATACCTTGGAAAATACAATTTTTCAGCAATCAAATGAAAAACTGAAAGCGATTTAAAATAAATAATAAAAAAAATTTCTTCGTCGTTTTTTTTCATAGAAAGGAAATTCGGTGGAATATTCCATGGACAACAATGGGGAAAAACTATTATTCCCTCTAAAAAAAAATATGGAGCCCCAACTTACAGAATTGAAAACCTATTAGGCTGACCGGATATTAATTGATGTCTCCAATCCACTATTTGCCCATAATAATAATAATCTATCATACTTATAATCTATTTCAAACAAGTACGTCCCTGCTATGTCTAATTAAACGTCATTCCAAGAACAATACTATCTTACGTAAACATATTTTCTTATATGAATACGTATTTTCATAGCTTATTAATAGCCGTAATTAAAAGTTTTGTGGAATGAAATAAGCTTTAGCTCTATAATTTCATAGTAGATAAGTAGCTGAAACACAAAGATTCATTCTTTCAAGTCGCTTTAGACTATAATCCATCGTGTGCTCATTCATCAGGCAACGATAAACTTCATAAACTATCGATATTCCTTCTTTCTTTCAATATATCTGCGAAGAATTGATAATGCGGTGAAAAATTAATGAATACTATATATATAGCACCTTTATTAAATATAATTGTCGAAGAAAAAAATAAACTAAAGCGGTTTCTTAAAAACACGTATCTGAAAATAATCACTTATTTGAGTATTTTCAAAAAACACAATAAAGCAATCACAAAGTTTTCTCGCTTTATTTCGATTAGCAAATCATAGCGCAGCCATAAATAAACTTAAATAACAAATGCATCTATTGAACGGGTAAATTGTTGCTACCGTGGAGATATAAAATAAGCGCCGTAACCAGTTTCATTTGATATCTGTATGATGTGTCTGTGTGTGTGTGTCAAAAAAGTTCATCGTTAATTGGTTTCCGGTCTGAAAACACTGCACGACAAATTCGAAGCGAGACGCATCGCTCGCTTCGTATTCAATTATGGAAAATTAATTGACAAGAGCCACGAATATATCGACTCGAACGATGCATATGCATCACACCCCCACCCTCCTTCTCTCTCTCTCACTCCCTCCCGCCCTCCCTCCATCGCTCTCCCGCCATACTCTCCTCTCTTTCTATCCGACACCGCTGTCTATAACTCTCTTCATTTTTCTCTTTATTCCTCCATTTGCTTGTCTTTCTTTGATTTTCGTCTACATTTCATCCTATACACATTGTTGCCGACAAGAATTTTTATTTGTTTTGTAATTTTATAGTATAAACAATATTGATTTGTAACATTTTATTGTTTAACTGGTGCTGTACGTGCGCCCGCTAGTTTTCAATAAACAATTTAAAGATTTAAGTAGTTTTATATTTTAGAAATTATTATTTAATTTGACTTATATAAGAGCCGAAAAATAGTAAAAATTAAAAATATATTCAATTATAGATTTTGTAGGGGATTATTGAAATAAAGAAAATAAATGTTCTAGATCTCAGATTTAGTTCAATACTCATCAATACAAATATTAATAATATTTACTCAGATTTAATTCTTAGTTCAAATATTATATCTAAATATCATGTTTTCTATAAAAAATATATAAAAAGTATGAAATTATTTGCAAGAATACTTGAGATAAATGAGTACTACTTATTGCCAATCATATTTTAAGAAACGTATTTTGTTGTTACATTGATATATTATTCGCTTACTCTATTTACTTTACAAATTTACTTTAAGAATATATAATTAAAAGAGTAAAAAAATATCATATTTAATTGTTCAAATCACGCTCGCACGTATATTATGAAACATTTGTAATTACTTTCTATTAGATAAAAATTGTTACTTAAAACGTTTATAAATTATTGGCAAACCACTCTTTAAATTTATAAGAGTTTAAGTTCTATGATTATGCAAGTTAAATTTCATACAATTTTGAAAATTAATTATATTCAGACATTTATATGTAGCAATAAAGTATTATTATTTAGTAAAAATTGAATATAAATTATTGAATTTTAACGAACTTACACTCAAATCTGTAGAGCTAAACATATGTTTAACTGCATATAATATCTAATTTTTTATTGACTAATAATAGAATATAATGAAAATCATTTAATGCAATATTCCGAGAGTTGCCAATTATATTAATTGGAATTAATAGGTGTACCAATGATTTATAAAATACTATTTTGTATGAAAAATTCAAAGAAAGGGCTTGATAATTTCATATTTACATGATAATTGTACGATGTTTCATAGCTGTTGCTTTTAAAAAAATTAATTTAAATATGAATATAGTATGCTGAATACAAAAATCTATACAATTTACAAATCCAATAAATATTTATCATAATTGATTTATATTCAATTTTTCTGAATGTTCTTTTAGTTTTCGAATGATTTGGAGCGTGCGATTTAAAAAAATTTATGAATAACTTCACCTTCGTACGGCCACCTTACCGAATGAAAAATTAAGTTTATTTAGCAAAATCGGTAATTCCTGCCAATCCAGCAACTACATAACTTCAATTCCTATATAAACTTTAGAGCATAATGAAGAATAATGGCTATTTTGATGTGTGAGCATATTTTTAATTACACGTAATTAAGTTTAATTTGAGAATACAATCACATCCCAATATGACAATATTCTCATATACTTCACCTCCACGAGTCTTTATGACCTTCTGCTTTTTCAATGCCCTGGCTAGTCGAAATCTTTCAGTTTTACGACTTTCAAAGGGAAAAATGTAACAAGTCAGCCGTAAAGTGCATTATTATTTGCAATAGAAAATGGCAAAGCTGCCAGAGTTCCCACGAATTGCCGGCAGCATTGCGCTCGCTAATTTTCTGCCACAGTGTTGCAGCTCGTTGTAGCCAATGTCTGACGGGGGCGTAAATCTCAAATCCCCTATCACCATCATCACCATGACGGGATTATCCTGAATACTAATGCAGTTACAGTTTGGCAGCGCCAGATCTATAGAAAAGATTCGCGTTTTTCCCGCTCCATCTTGACATTGGTTCTCGCACGTCGAACTCTGCATTGTTCGTGTTGGGCACCGAATGTGACGCTGATAAGGTTCCCGATTAACATGACATTATCTCTCCTGCCAATGAGACGAAGGACAAAATTTAAATGATAAACGCTACTATCATTTGATATACATTTAATACCTGCGGGCCGAATGAAAAAAGATGAAAAGAAGAAAACATTTATATCATTGGTACGCGAGTGGGTGCATTCGAAGGAAATTATAATTAGACTTACTTTGTGGGAGACGAAAATTTCAGCGAAGCAATGCACTAATTTCAATATCACCTTCACTGTGATTTTTCGTCAAGTGAACTTTGGCTTTTATCCAGCAATATTGAATTTATCGCTTAAAAAAATTGTCTTAAAAATTTGCACTTTTAATGCAAAGAAAAGCACGAATAATAGTTTATAAATGATTGAAGTAGCTGATTTTGAGGTAAAAAGGCTGAAACGCGGAAGGCCTTAACACAAATTATTTAACATATGGATAATATAATCGATAGACTGTATTTTTAAATGTGGAATTTAAAGCTTCGTGTGTCAAACGATGAAAACAGAGGCATTTGTACAATTATTAAACATCAGTGTTTCATGGTAATTCGAACAAAAGATCTTCCTCTTCTGTTCTGGGCACACATAAGTTAAATCAAAGATCAACATATCACAACTAAATAACAAGGAATTATTCAATTAAAAATCTTGCCTTTGCGCTTTTTCAGCTTAAATAACTGCCATTAAATATTCATGAGGTTCGCTAATCATAGAGCATAACGATGAAAACCATCTGTATGCCGATGCACGTTGGTTATTCGCATACGGCCATCATGTGACAAAAGAATCGCTCTTTCACTGCCGCTCAAGGGAAGCTAAACAGCGAATAAGATAAAGAGCAACAGAGAGAGAGAGAGAGAGGGAGATGCAGGTCCGTGTGGTATAAAGGAGCGTGAAATAGGAGGGAAGAAGTAAAATTTAGTAGGGAAAGGAGGGCAAAGAGTGGTAGATTGGGACATTAGTGGAAAAATGTGGTGGAAGAGAGGAGGAGAGATGAGAGTGAGTAAAAGCCAAAGCCAAGGGAGGAGGGATGAAAGCAGCCATTAGGTTGCGTCCACGCACACACGCGCGCATACAGACACAGACACACAGAAGGGAAACATTGGCGGGTAGTTGCTCGTACCCGGGGCGACTGGTTCTGCGAATCGAGCCGCGATTAACGTGGGGATTAGGATTAAGGTTTGGTAGATCCGCGCGCATTAGAATGGATCCCCGAGTTCAGGGTGTCTTTGTAGAGAGAACGCGAGTTCATGGCGCGCGGCATTGTATGCGCGGCTCGCACGCATGCGTACCCGGAAGGAGAGAGAGAGAGAGAGAGAGAGAGAGAGAGAGAGAGAGAGATTGAGGGAAGATGAGGGCACGCATTTATATTATTAGGCGCAACAAAGGGAAATGGTAATATAATAAAGCGAGCGAGAGGCGATGAGGAGTAAATCAAAGAATGGTATAATGTACTTTTGCTCTCTGAAGAATAAATTGTAAAAATATACGATGGAAATATCGGGTATTTAAAAGTCATCCCTGACACATTTTCATTTACTTTATTGTTATTATGTTGATCTACTTTACAATTTTTTTTTTTTTTTTTTTCCCCTCCATCTTTCAAATGTCAGCGTCTCTATGGACTTTTTAACAGATGTTTATAAACGTCCTCTTATGATGAGATAAAAGTAATAATTAAATGGGTACTTATATAGTTACGCGTATCATAAAGTTAAAAAGTACTTTATTAACGAAACTGTCTGTTGGGGTTGAATTATTGATTATATTGGTGTGCCACGTTAACATTTCCAATACTCGAAACTTAAAGCTCTGGACACTCGATATTCTAAAAGTTACTTTTTCTTTTTCTAGTGGAAAGAATTCGTAGGCATCCTTATCATAATTGGCTCAGCTGTCCTATACGTATAATCTAAGCTTTCATTATAATTAACAAGTGAATGCACTTATGGCACTTATGACAATTGCGACGTGAGAGACTAATTTATCCTCAGCATAACAAAATATCAACGTGGAAACTTAAGTTACGTGTTAAGTCGTGTAAATATGCTGCTCTGCCGATTAAGGCATAGAATGGCATAGATAGGCGTAGCATTAATTAAAGACTCTCGTATAATAAATTCACATTGGACGAGAGAGTGTACAGAAAATCTAGAGATTACAATTGTAAACGATAAGCTGTTTATAAGATAAATGAAGAGATCGCGGCCCGAAGAGCAAATATTTTTCATTCTGAAATGGATGTGGCAGTGGCGCACTCAGAGCTGCTGGAATGTAATAAATACATTGTAATGCAAGATTATAAGTCGCGTAAGCGCCGGTAATAAGGCGCGAGAAACAGTGACGTGTGCCGCCGTAAAAAGCAAGATAAAGAGCCGGCGAAGAGACACTTCCGGAGAGCTAAGAAAGCAGCGGCTGACGACGATCTCGGCTGAGCGGATTCGAGAGTTTAGCTCGGGGCTGAAGCTTTTGGCTGTGACGGCGCGTGACGCGGACAACTCCCCGTGCCCGGGCCTCACCCCACCCCGACCCGGCCGGCCCCACTCCACCGGTAGACCCGTCGCCGCCCCGCCCGGCATGTGCCGATTGGTCCGCGGGCGGCACAAAGAGAGGAGCCCGCTTACACATCCCAACTAATGCGCATTACAACGGTTTTGCATTATTACGAGGAGCGATCGGGGCGATTGCGCGATGCCACGCGAATGTGTACGCACGCGCGCTTGCATTACACGACATGCACGACGGCACTCTTACTTATTAGACACCCCGGGACGGAGGAATTTCCCCATCCCCCCCCCTTCCCTTACCCACTCGCGAACGACCCTTTAGGCGCCGAGTTTTTTCGTTTCTCGAGCCTCGGAGGAGCTCGGCGACGAATGACCCC
>JAPYYT010003972.1:916-15799 GCA_030522565.1 Ceratosolen corneri | reverse complement strand
TATGTATGTATGTATATATTGGATTGATGTTAATTTTTACATTTTTGCAGAAAATTTCATATAAACAGTGGCAGTTTGTTGATTAGTCATAATAACCGATTATTTTTTTGTAAGCTAGACGAGGTGTGTAAATTCTTATATTATTATATTGATTGAAATTGAATTTAAAGCAATTGAGAAAATATTGAAAAAAGCAAGTCATTTAATGTAAAAACTCGTCGTAATTAATAGAGTGCAATATTTCCATATACGTGATCAATTCATGTAATTATTGAAGTTATTATAACAATAATATTACGTAGTCATGCAATGTAGAGTAAAGTATAAACGCTTAAAAGAAAATAATACTGAATTCCCTGAGTAGTGATTTCTTGAATAAAAAAATTATGATCAATAGATCTTTTGAGCAAACTGTCAGTCCGAATTGACTTCTGAAACTTTTCATTAATTGAAAAATTCGTGATCGTAGAAAAATCACTACCTGATAATAAAATGAAAAAATGGAGAATCAACCCCAGGTGAAATTTGGCGGATGCGTCAAGCTAAAGTAAATGTGATTAGCCCAGAGCAGATTGAGAAAATTGAGATAATAACGGGCCTGTCGTCCTCAGGCGATACGCGACTGCTGTCACTACCGCCGTGACTTTTTAACATTTTCATTCCCCAGCGATGACACGTGCGTTGGCGTAATTGAGCGAAAGTTGCCCAGTGTTTTCCGCAACTCCGCTATGAAGAATAAAGGGAATCGAGAGATGGAGTCAAGGGACCGATTTTGCTTTTCTAGCGTTGGCAAAGATAGACGAAAAAATTGAAGAACCGCTTGAAAGAAAATTGCTTAACATTTATTAAATGCGGTAACGTTGTATTTTTCTAAACGGAACCCTAGTGTTTTGATTTTTTTTCATGGTCAACCATTTAATTTGCATCCGTGATTGTACTTTTTGCAACGAATTTGTAGACACGTAACTATGGTACTGTGTATTCAGTTTGAAAAGTTTGTTGAAAGTACTATATTAAACTATTTCTGTTTTATTTCTATTTCTATTCTATTCTATTACTATTTACTATTTCTATTCTACTTTAAGAGATGTATTTTTTTTTATTACTGAATGCTGATAAAATATTCATACAATCGAATGAATAAAAGTACTAATGATATTATGTAAGTGAACTTGTATTCGAAATAACCAGATTATTCTTAATGCCGCTATTTACATTAGTTGAGCAGGTCGTTATAAAATGTATAATAAAATTTTAAATAAATTGTATTTTTAAATTTCATTAATATATGAAAAAAAACGCTTCAGTTTTATAGGCGAAATAGGTTTTAAATATAACTTATATAAATATAACTAACTAAGCAAATGCTTATATAAAGATAATTAATACGGTTTGTAAGTAGTAAAAAAAATTACAATAAATTATTTACGATTACAAGAAGTTGTCTTAAATTTTATAATGATTAGTTATGCATTAGACAATAACAATTTGTAATATCAAGATTGTAATATGAATTACGTATCAGGTAATCTTTATTTGTCTGAAAAACATTTCACGGTAATTCAGCGAATGTTTAATAAGTTATTTTCAAACAATCATTTAAATACATACATCTATTTTTTTATATTTATAAGTGTATTTCTGTATATACATATACGTATATTTATATATAGATTTATATATATATATATATATATATATATATATATATATATATATATTGATTATTACGCCTTCTATTGTTGCAAGTTACTTTTTAATTGATTTTGGCTGCATTGTACGTATTTCTAAGGGAAAGAGAAAATAGAAAGAGAGCGAGAGAGAGAGAGAGAGAGAGAATCGGAGAAAATTGAAAAAAGTAGAGATGTCCGAATTGAGTGTGACTCAGCAATAAGCCGTAAAAAACGTTACAGTGCTCCGAAAACTTGGTTTCCATTTTTTTATATCAATGAAAACATTTTTCTTCGATATTATATATATTCTAAAAAAATGTGGAAATTAGGATTTTATTTTATTTAGCTCATATCGAAGTCTTCAAACAACTCATTGCCAGTAAAACTGATTTAGCGGCTTTTCTGATAAAAGGAATAAATATATAAGTGCATTCGATAAATATACATATATTATAATTGCATATTATAATTGCATATCTATATATTTAAAATATAAATAATAAATGTTTGAGATTTTATGAGGAGTTTTATTTATTTCAAGTATTTGTTGCAACTTTAATAAGATAAATCTTAAAATAAATGTTGTTTAGAATAAAATGCTATTATTAAACGAAAATATTATATTAGTAAAATATAGTTCAGATAGGAAATATTATTATTATAATTGGAGATTCTGTTTATATGTTTCTTGTTGAATTCAAATGAACGTTTACTCTCTTTTATCGTATATTTGTAAATAAATTTTAATTTATGTCGCATATATAAATGCTATATGTAATTTTTCAATTTTTATTCTACGTTCCCCGTCACCTTAAATTTCGAAAATTTAATTTAGAAAATTTTAAATTAGGTAATTTCTATTTAATATTTGATTTTAAAAATATAATATCGAGACATTTGAAAAAATAGCTCATATCGAAATAGATAATCTTAATGGAAAATTGCGTGTCGCAATCTTCATTTTTGATCACCGTAATTTATTTTTTGCTCTATTCTTTTCCATTTGATTTTTAATAGCACATTCTATTATTTTAAATTATTCATTTGATTTATAATTTTATTAATTAAATGATTATGTATATATATAAAATAAGACTGATAAACTACTTCTTATAAATCTACATTTTACAAATCTATCGTAAAATATATTATTACTCAAGCAATGCAAATTAACGTTCAAATATATCAAACAAAATATATCAAATTTTAATGCGAATAATTTTCATTCCTTCAACCATCACATCTTACTTTTTGTGCTACACACAATGCTATATATTAAACTTGTAAATTTACCCAAGATTTTCACCATTTCAATAGTAATTAAACCTATGTTAAAATTATTTAAATAGTAACCGTTGAACTCGATGAGCCGCTAAACCTTATTTAACAGAAAATTCAAGTCCAACCCCTCTTTCAGTTGCATCAAGCGTGAAAATAAACGGAAGATATCCAGCGAATTTAGCGATCGATAGGAGAGTCGAATTTTTCGGATTGTGCGCATGGCTGCACAGCGCTACACCATTGGTGTTAACGATAATTGACATCCTATTAGTTGATGATGGACTTGCCATTCTTCTCGACTACATTAATGTCAGATAGGCGAAATTCTGTCACATGTTAGCGACTTACTGTGAAGACGTATGATAAGTGGTCCATGTAAAGAAAAGAAAAGAGTAGATACGTAATATAGAATATGAAAGTTGAAGGAGAGCACGTAATACCCGAAAAGTGAATGTATACGACGCTTTAACTAGTTAAAACTACGACTGCTTCACAATTATATGTAAAATAAACACGTGCCTTGACCAAGCACGTCTAATTAAAAAATATGTATATAAGTGTATAAATTAAAAATGTAACTGAAGCAGTTTGTGTCTTGAAGTTTACAAAAAATGTTTAATTTTTATGAAAAAGTGTAATATGAAAAGGAAAGAAAATTAAATTTAAGAGGGAAGAAATTTTTGCAAATATATAATATTGAACAAGTGAGCTTTTCTTCGGTATTTTATCGAAACTTGATGTATAATATATTTTCCAATTGTATAATGTTTTGTTCTCCATCACTATGGACTTCGTATTTTGACGGTAACGTTATCATCAAAGTTTTTCAGATCCGAGATCCGAGTTTGATTAAAATCATTATACATTTAATGAATTATATTGAAATATAGTAATATAATTAAACATTGAATTATATGTATATAACGTCAATGTACGAGACCATGTATTTATATACATGGTAAAGCGATAATGTAAAGAATAGATTAATTTTGGAAATCCTAAGGGATAGCGAATCTTGTTATCACGGTTGACTGGTCAAGTACTTTATAAGCACTTTGAAATCTTGTTTGTGGAAATTCAATGTTATTAGAATACCGTGAACTAAATATATTTATTTAAATAAGTGAGCTGCAAATTGAAAATTATAAAATGTTATTCTTTAATCTCTTAAAGGAAATGATTAATAGGCTATATGGATTGTTTAAGACTTATCAATATTTTTGTCAATTACACTGATTAGGACTCAGTATAAAGGATAAATTCGTGTTTGTATGTAATTTATAAATAATGCGTTTATATAAATGTTTAGTTTATTTTTATTCCTTTCATTAACTATAGGACAGTTTGAATTAGTGTTTATGGCTCGCTCGTTTTAGATAAGCTTAGTAAGAAAAAATATCATACATAACATTTAAAACATTTCGGACTTATAAAAGCGTATCTTATACCGTTATTAACTGGAATAAATTGTACTGAGAATTTAAAAGATGAAAAATTATGTCAGTTCATAGATGTTATTTAATTTGAGCAGATAAACAGTAAGGGCTTTATTGAAAAAGGTAAGACAAATTAAAATGTCAGTGTTAAGTTTTTCTAATAAGCAAAGAAAGATTGATTAGTTTTCATACGAGACTTAATTACATCAAAAGTAAATAAATCACTTTGACGTATATCAAATATATACAAGCCAACATTATACTCGTTAAAATCTTTACTATCGACGAATCTCTCACTTTTTAAGAATACAAAACAAGATGGGTTTATAAGGCAGAAATAGCGAGGGAGATATATGTACAAGTCCTTAGAAACTGGAAAAAACTTCACCCAGAGGGAAGAGCGCAAAATGAAAGAAAAGAAAAATAAAAAGAAGTGAACGATTGACTGAGATGAAATAAGGACGAGTAGTTTCATAGCTTCTTTGAAGTTCGGAGTAGAACGAGGTGGAAATAATTACAGCATTCAGAGACTCATTCAAGACTATTAGCGTTATCGACATGGTTAAGGGGAACCCAGGCGAAGCTTTTAATAAGTGAGGCTAGAAGAAAAATCGAGGTGATTGTTATTATTATTATTGATATTGACTTAATAAAATGTAGTGGATATTGATACCAGAAACCTAGTCGGTGAAGGTTGTATTTATATTTGTTTGTAACGACAGTCAGTGGGTTTTACACTTACCGAAAGCTAATCATTTTTTATTTTTGTATAGAAAGTACGTGTTGCAAGCGAAAATTCTGTTATTAAAAATTATAAATATACAATACATATTTATTATCAAGTGAATATCTTAATTAATAACTTTGAATGATTATTTTTCTGTAATTATGTAATTATTCTAAGAAGATAGTACTGTCGATGCTATCTACCATAAATATAATTTATATCACGTGTATACATATTCAAATAAAATGAAACAAAACATGTTGTTTTATACATGATATTATTTATAAGATGAAAAATATTTAAATGCGTTTTAACAAATTTATTTATTATATGTACTATAGATAATAATAGGGTGATGTTTACATAATTTAAGCTCAATAAATTAATTTATTCTTTATATTTTCGTGGAATGGAAATTTAGAACATTGCTTTTAAATAAAAAAATTATATAAAAAAAAAATAAAAATTTTTAAAATATAGAATTCGATAATAAAACGTATCAATATATATAGAATTTATGCCAAAAAAATAAAGTCAATGTATTAACTCAATAAGAATCTCATAATTTCTATACAATTTTTAGATTTTTTATTTGCTTATAACTATGGAGCATACAATTTAAAAGAGTTTATTAAAAAGATATAAGAATTTTGCATATTAAGTATCTATTATTTTCATAATAAGTCTAAGCTCCTTATATATATGTATACAGTATTCATATTTTTAAATACAGGATTATTTGAAAGTATAATTAGATTACATGCATGTTTTGAATTGTTTAGATTTATCATCATTGTCTTACAAAATTAGTAGCTATAATATACAAAACAAAATTTTGGTTGTTTAAAAGGGATAAACCCTTTCCAACAATAATCAACAACAAAGAATAGTCAGTAGTTCCATCCTTTTAATTTCAATGCTCTTCCTTCTTTTACGAACAAGGCTTCGAGGCATTTATATTGTGGTAATTTTGTACAACGATTTCTTTAGTGTGGAAAGCTACTTTTGACTACTTTCGATACGTACACTTTTTCTTTATGAATAAGTACAAATAAGAATGAAGGACTTCCTTATTGTTTTTCTTTGTTGCAGGGGAGAAATAAAAAAATGAAACAGGATGTTTCATGCGTGAGAGAATGGTATAACGTAATGTTATACATAAAACTTGCATTATTAATATATTTAGTCAAATATTTTTCCATCCATATGTACGTATTTCGTTTCTATCCGTTTATGAAGCATGTCTTTGAAACTAATTTTTTTGCGTTATGTTAAAATATAAAATAAGTTGTAATTTATTAAGAGTAAATATATATGTACCTACGCTTATTAGTTTATTATTCTTATGATTTTATTATATCATTTAAATTACTCATAATATCTGTAATAATAAGCTACCTTGCTCATAATCATAAATTAATGACTATAAGACATTAGTGTAGCTTTGCATTTAGGCATATTCAAATTTACTATTTAGTCTCTCGATAAAATAATAAATGGTAAATAAATCTATAAAGCTTATTTTAGTTTGCTTGAATATATATACAGAATAGGCATATACAGAATTAGTGCATTAGTAAAAAATTATAAATTTACAAATGACACATTGTTCTGGCGATAAATTGTTATGAATCCCAATGTCGATAGATCTATCATTAGTTAGTAACAATAGGCAAGTGCCAAGTTTAATTTATATTATTGTCACTAAAAATTCGAGATTGAAAATATTTTGTATTACGCAGCCAAGTCGAAACCCTCACCTTCAACTAGCAAAAGTACCCGAAAATAAGCAAGAGAGAGAACAAAAAACTAGATGCGTTTGTTTAATGCCTCTATGCTATTGTGATATCAATGCTGTAGGTGTGAGAGAGCGCATCCTGATTAATTTGGCGGTTATTAGCCCAACCCATAATAATCCAGAGTAAATTATTGCCTTTCTACGAGCTGGGGCTGCAAATGCTTTTATTCCAAGCCAATGCCCTTCGCCAACTTCGCAGCCCAGCGTCATTTGTAATCCGCTTGTCGCGAGTGCCGCCTACGTAGAAAGATAATACGTTTCGTTATAATAATAACGATTATAATAATAACAACGGCTGACGTGAAAGCAACGTTAAATTATTGTGAAAGCTCGAAGCACATTTAACAACCGTAAACACGTGTATTTTGTTGTATGTGCGCCAAAAGCGTATATGTTATTTGAAGGTCCTATTTCCTTTGAATTCTTTTTTTTTTTTATTTTTTTATTTATTTATTTTAGTAGCTGTTAGTTATTGTGTACGGTTGCTCGACTCTATAATTTAGAAACAGGATAAATGTTTTGATTGAAAAGTAATTACGGGCTTTTGTTAATCTGATATGGATTCAGGTCTATGCATGACTATTGGATAGCAATATTATAAAATTAGCTTTAGAAAAGCAATGAGACTTTACCGAAAGATTATCGATCGTCATACTTCGTTGATAAAGTGGATTAGTACTGAATATAATAGTAGGCGAAGTAGCTATTAGTTTCAATAACAAAAGTTCATTATCGTGAAATTCTTAGATATAGTAACTATTCAACTGGATTATAAGTTTTAATTTGCCAATTTATTAAAATTATTAAAAATTGCTTAAACGAATTTTGAATGACTTCTAATTGAACTTTAATGATTAACATAATATATAATTTTGATCCACAATAGGGTATTATTCTTTTGTTTATTATATAAAATCTTTATTCTCTGTATCGGTACTGTTCTATTAATAGTGATATATATATATATATATAAAGAAAAAGATAAACAATTATTATTATATTTTTGTATCTAAACTTTTATGAGAAAGTTCTTATTAAAAGTTCATTAATATAAAATTTGATATATTTTATAGTTTAATAATTCCAGTGTATTAAACGACTATTTCTGCATAGGGATGAAACTTAAAATTAATTCTATACTGTAGAGGTATAATCTATAAAAATCGTTATCACTTATAATTTATGCGAATAAACTAATGTTATCAAACATTGAGGGAAAATAATGTATTAATTTAATTTAATTATTAATATTTAACACAGGACAGGAATAAAGAACTTGAAATAAAGAAAAAGGTATAAATGAGCAATAAATTAATACAAACGATGAAAAAATTTAGCAATAGTTCTTTAATTTTTATAAAATAGAAAATCTTTCACAAATAATTATATTACTTTTTTTATACTCATTTTTATTATTTTTCTTACAAATACTTTTTTTTAACGGTATAGTCTTCAATTTTATCAATCCCATCTAATAACGCAGTTAATAATTAACTTGAAATGGTTGATTAATAAATAATAAATTTGTAGAGGAATATTTAAATATTGTAAAAGCTTTTGTAGAAGGAAAAATATTCAATGTAACAAAAATAAATAAATTGTATAAACTTTTAATATAGTTTAAACCTCTATAATTAGTAAACTCCAATGTTTACTTGCAGTATTAATAATCCTGATAAATTATACGGTAAAATGTTCTCCGATATTTAGCCTTCATATTTTAAAATAGAGTCAAAACGTATAATTATTTTGTCATTATTGCCTATACTATAAGTTATTGCCTATATTTTTGTTATGTAAATTAAATAACTAATAATAAGCGTGAAATTTATTCCCATTCAATCTGAATTAGCGATATTCTATGTAATTTAAATGTTAAAATGAAGTTTTTTTAATTTTTTTTCTTTTCTCACCAGTCATATTTTTGTAGGGAAAGCATTAGACCGAAGTCATAAAAAATTGTTGAACAGAATGAAATAAAGGCATGGTTTAAGTTTCTTAAATACAAACGAAAATTAAAGTTTTTAATAATTCATATATAAAGCATTAATCTTATTATATGGCACCAGCAATCGAAATGATTAATATTTATTTCAGATAAAGTATAAATCAGGATAAATTAAAATAATTCACGAGTACAAATTTTATCTTACAATGACATCGTGTATATGATTTATAATTAGTTTCCTTTTTGTAAAACAAAACTTGTACAGTAATTGTTTATAACGAATTTTCAATTTCACATTAAATAGGAATGTAAGGTTTAAAAAGCCTTTTTTGTCTTTACCATTTAAAGAAACAAGATACGCAGAAAATTTATAATTTTACAAAATGTGTATAAACAGAAGAGAATACAAAAAAATTCTATTCTAGAATTTCATGCATCAAATACAGATACAACGTGTTTGGATCTAGCTTGCCGTAATTATAAATATACTTTGAAATAATATAGTACCATCTGTTTCGTTTAGTTAACATTAGTAATTATGTAAAATGTGCGTAAATCCGGTAATGATCTGTCAGAAGCATTAAAAGGCCTCAGCTAATTAAACGAAAAACGATGTGAAACAATGACAATGAAATTGTTCATATTATAAGAAAGTGCATCGAAAGATTTTTCGAGTGGGGTTCGTTAATAAAAGGTGGAAGCTTACAGCCGCCTCTTAACCATCACTCGGCGTAAATCGCCATATAAGTTCATATGACCTGGTCTGCATTTGATTGGACCGACTTTCAAATGTGTGACGTTGATGATCCGACGTGCACTGCTAGTCGAATAAGCGCGAACCCAATGTCGGGATCAATTTGCGGGCCGTGCACGTGACAGTGCACCGCCGCGAGCCAATTCACGCCCCCTCCGCCGCCTCCTCATCGCACACCCCGTTGCCACCGCCGACCCCCGGCCAACGCCATCCCGCTGTCTGGCCAGGGCCCCGCCACCCTCCTACGTAATTAAACTGTGGTTTAGCATGATCGTGACACACGAGCATGGACGGTCAGGATTGTGATACCTGTCTCAGCGTCACTCACTTGAAAAGCTCTGCAAGAACTCTCGATTTTTTAATATAGCAAGGCTGGTAGGCCTGACGTATAATGGGCTTCTAATTTTGCCTACCCGGTTGTGTATTACGAGATCGGGAGAGAAGGTTGGGATCACGGTGCTGGATGGAAATAAAAATAAGGAGTTTTTGATGCGTTATTGGTAATTGATTTATGTAGAATTTGGAAATCCAATTAATTGAGTAAATACCATTGGCCATTGTAATTGACCATCCTACTTGAGTCGAGAAATTTGGTTCTTAAACATATAGCAATAATTTTAATTGGTATAATAATAATTAGTGGTCGATTATACGAAATTTATGTCCTGCAATTATTTTCCTTCTTTAGGGATGCAATCGTTGTTCATTGTTTATGAGAAATAGTCATCCTACATAACCGTATTAATGTATTAATAAAGGAGTTATTGATTAATAAATTAATAAAATGTATTAAAAAGGAGAATAAAAATAGGTTTGATAAAAGAATTAATTATGTGCGAATGTTTTGAAAAAATCAGCCGTGAATGTGCTGATTGAGGAAAAATATAATATATAAATTGTAGGTATCTTTTATGAAAATGGATAATCAAAATTTAATTTCAAAATTGTTTAATATCATTATTTATGGAAACGATATCATGGGTATTAATAAAAATAATGACATTACATCAAGATGTGACTTTATTATTAATTTTATGGAAGCTATATACCAAGCTGTTTGAATTGATTTTCCTTTGGCATAGGAAAATTAAGCATTATTTAAAATTAATTTTAAAATTAATTATTTACAATTAAGCAATATTTATTGCTTAAATGACAATTTAGAAAAATTAATTATTTTCGTTTATATTTGACTGGTTTCACTATCTATGTAAAATAACTATGTAAAACAATAAAGTCTAAATTTATTATTTATTTATTTATTTTCAGCAAAATTGAAATTTAATTTACTATTAATATGAAATTTCTTGTGAAATATTCAATAATTCAATATTGTTACGTCTGGCAACTAACTTTACAAAATAATAACTTTACAAAATACAAACTTTAGAAAATTCCAAAATAGATTATGGTTAATCGGTTGGTATAGAGGTAATATACTTGACACTTGGAGTTACATAGTAAATAAAATACTTTTCATAAATAATTATCTATAATTCCAACATTTTATAGTCTATTTATTGTATTATTACGTTACTTATGAAAAATTTATTTTTAAATGATCTTTCTCTTTTTTGATATAGACAGATAAATTATTCTTGCTTTAAAAATGTAATTCAAGTGAGCAATAAGTTCAAGAAAATTTTCATTACTGCATTATTTATGTACTATAGCTGCAAAATATTTTCAGCTTTTATATTTAAGTAGCTGTTTCAGGTAAAGGAATCTGATTAATTATTTCATTAATTATAATTAATAATTCAAACCGAACCACAGCATTGCTCAACTTTACATTCTTGTTGAGGGAGAGAAGAAAATTTGATTATGACAAGACGATATAAAACAGTCATATGGAAATCATGTTAGTTCATGTCCGATAACAATCTAAATCAACAAATTTTGAAGTGATTAATAATATAAATAATTAATAACTAATTCATTAGAAACTTAGTAGAGTTGCGTTAATCGAGTTCGATTTACATTTAATGACGTTCTTCGCTGTTAATTACTTGTTAATACTAAATAATTTTTATTCTGATAATCAGTTGATCTTTCACTTTTTTATAATTCATTTTATTTAACTAATTCTTGATGTAATGCATTTAATAATATTACTGATATATTTGCGAATGCACTAACTATGAAATGTCAGTGAAATTATAAAATAGTTCGTTCTCACATAAAATAAGTATTTTTCATTCAATTAAATATTATTGCTATCAACATTAGAATTTTATATGGAAATGTAATTTATAAAAAATGTTTGACAATCATACATTAGAATGTATTTTTGGTACTGATTCACCGGAGGCTTAAAGTACGTAAATAAAAAATAAATAAGAGGGGAATAGTGTGGGAACTCGACTACATCGTAATTACAGCCGATCACAATGTATGTTAGTGTATTATACAAATGACTATATTTAGTGGCCATAGTGCATAAAATGATCGCTGACAAACGAAATAAAGATCAACTTACTACTTACTAACAACTTTATTTGTTGAAGATACTAACCATAAATTTGCAAATAAAATTGATGATCTAATAAATAATAAATCAAATGAAATACGTTTCAGGGTTATTTTCATTATAACATATTCGTAAGATATTCGCTGTTATTACGGTATCAGTAAAAAATAAAAATTTATATGGATAGGTCATGTTAAATAATTAAAAATCGTATTTTTTGCGGTACTTGGCAGTTGTGCATACACGTTCAAATATATATTATTCTCGGCAATATACATTTGCAATCTGCAAATTTTGAAATTACCGTCTGAAAAAATTCTATAGCAAATCGCTTTTATAATTGTGGAAGCACGTGTGAGGTAAGGCGAATAGGAGAATTGTTGAAAAATTAACTGAAGAAAAACGAAGCGGAGAAAAACTTACAAAAACGTGCGATATTCAGTTTAATTGTTTGTATCTCTTTTTGTAATTATTGTATCGATAATTATTAAAACGATTGATGTAAGAATGTGTTATTCAGTCTGATTGATTTTGTTCAGTTTAATTATTAAGTTTGTCAGTGCTAATAACAAAAATAATAAAGACTTTATAAGCCTACTGTACAAAAAAAGATATATGAGAATAGATTTAAATTGTCATGACTGTATTTAAAATGAATTACAAATAAATGAAAATGTATACAGCTAGAGCAATTAGTATATGAAAAAACTTTTAAAATCAAAGCCATTTTATAATTCTTATTTTGTCAAATTAACACTTTCTATTGTAAAATTTATTACTTCATTCCTATTTATTACTATAGATTTATATAAGTGCATCGACATTTGCTATATTTCCACACTTTACATGGCTGAAATACTTAGGCCAACTTCATTTCTGCAGATTGCAAGTTCACAAAGAGTACGCGAGATGTATGTGTTTGAGCAAATCCGTAGTTATTTGTATAATTATAACTATTTGGGTACTTAGTATAGACGTATTTGGAACGGTATCTAGTTGATATGAGAAGCCCGTTCGAGAATAGTATCCCCTACTTCCCCCTCGCTTACCCACACATATGCGTACCCACGCACATGCATTTTCATACAAACATGTAATAGCTTTCTCTCTCTTTCTCTCTCGCTTCCAAGCTCTTTATCTGTCTGTAGCATTCAAAAGTTATACAGTGAACCCCAGAGTATTCTTGAACTATAAATTAAGCAGATCGTGAAGCAGGAGCAGAAGTAGCAGTTACATATCCCTTCGAAATGGAGCTTTCTTGTACGTAAACCGATGTAAATGTGTTTGGTTGACCTGTAACCACAGGTATAATGCGTATAAACATAAGCACGCATGAATCATTTTTTTGTTTATAAACTGTCTAGAATTTTTCTTCTGCCATAATTTTCTTACTTAAGCTCGTAGAAAAGACGTTTAATTAATGCGTTTAGTTTATAAATCATTAATTTAGACTGATAATATTAATTATATCGCCAAAACATTAATTTCTATAAAAATTAATAATTTTTTTGATTAATACAAAAAATGAATGATTTGATTGTGAAATTTTTATGGTTAATTACGATTACAAGGCTGATTACAAGAAGAATATTTTTATTTATGAATAAATTAAAAAATTAATAATTTCAATTTGAAAATCTAGGGGAAAATTATTAAGTAATATATATATATATATATATAATATTAAATCTGTGGACGCTAATGTACTGAAAATGTAAGAAACAGTTATAAATGTTAGCAATGAGAATGTATGAGATATTCCATCCCCTGGCGCAACATTATTATTTATTTTCACTATTGTTTACTCAGCTAAACTAAAGTATGAGCTTTTGAGATTAACTATTATAAATAAAAAAATTATTAAATATTACTATAATACTATAATAATTAAATTGTAAAATTTTTAATAGCTCAACTAATACAATTCTTAATAGTAATAATTTACTAGATGTTGTAAGATGTTACGTAATTCTGAATTGTAAGATTTTCAGTAAAAATATAGGATAAGATATTCGAGACCAGAGAAGTACTTGAGACAAATTGCACCCAATGAATATAGAACATCGCATTCTTCTTAACACGAACTTTAAATCGATCGTCAATTTAATTTTCACCCATGCGCCATGACCGTTTCTTCTGCGTCCAAAAATAAAGTCACTTCTTCGTCTCTTTACATTATGGACTTGAAATTCATTTGAAGCTCTTGGTGCTCTCTCATCTCTCACGCTCCCTTCTCTTCGTTTGCTCTCTCTCTCTCTCTCTCTCTCTCTCTCTCTCTCTCTCTCTCTCTTTCACCCATCCATTCTTTTAGCATTCAGTTTTGTTCTTTTTTCTGTTATCCTTGTTTTCCCCAAGTACTAGTGAGCGGAGGCAGTTTTGCCGGCCGCAAGAAGCAGCAATAAACGTCAGGGCGCGGAGCGGTAATTAAAACTAAAGATTCGCGTACGAGAGAAAACGAAAAACAACAGCCGGGGCACTAGGAAGTGGTCCGACCGCCTAAGAGTCGAAATAAGTGAGCGAGTGAATCAGCAAATACGAAGGAAATATATAGTGAGCGGTAACTGCGAATTGGGAAACGACGAATGTCTTGAGAATAATGCGGGAATAGTTGATGGAAAAGAGAAAGAGAAGCAAGCAATTGGTCTTTTTGCAGAAAAATTAACATTTCAAAATGATTATACAAGTTATTCTATTTAATCAAATATGTTATAGAAAATCGTATTTTACTATCCATATTTTTTTATGCAAATAATTTTTATCTAAATGAATATTTTTATTTCTTTATTATATATTTAT
>JAPYYT010003971.1:0-11134 GCA_030522565.1 Ceratosolen corneri | reverse complement strand
TCTAGTGAAGGTGCGGCAATTCACTTTATCGTATAAACAAGAATACTCATACTCATATCAAGAATTACATTACGTCACCATTATTATTTCAATAAAGACGATTGGATTGGCATTATCATGCCTATTTCGCTTTCTATTTTATTTTTTAACCCTGCTATCTCAAACCTTCCACTATCTGCTTCTCCCTCACGCCCAAACAACTATATATGTATTATTCATTACTTAATATTCATTAAAGCAATGTTTATTGTAAGAAGTTGAATTTTTTAATTTCTATTAATCAGAATTACGTGATATTAAAATAATTTAAATAAATATTCTCTACTTATATATTTAATTATTTAATAAGATTAATTAACCAAAACTAATTTTTTATGACCATACTTTTTATATTTAAATTCGCTGCAATAAAATAGCTATTTAATTATTCTTATTTCACATGACAACCATTAATTTATAGTATATATAAATTACTCTAAAATACATAAAAAAATATGCAAATTATATTAAATATAAAGGACAGATAATTTTAATTCCTTTAAAGCAAAATATATTGCAGAGATTGAATTCATATTTTCCTAACTAGAAAATCATTCAAGTTAAAATAGGCCAAATATATTAAATAAGCACCCAGACAGGATATATATTAGTATACGTTCTGCTTAGCTTAACAATGTTTAGTCAGTGCTTAGCAATTATTGTATACCACAGTATACATTTGTGACAAATAGAATTTTCATATTATTTGGCAATATTATAAAATTATAAGTTGTTTTTTTTTAATTAGTAATACGATACAGTATTCAGTAGATTTTTTCCGTAAATTATTTTTCTAAAAATGTAGATACTCAAGAAAATAGGATTAAAATGTTTAAAAAATCGATTATTTATTTAGAGAAAAAAGGCAATTAAAATACAAACTTGCGATTACGCAATGGAAGAAATAAAAATAAATGTAACACCCAAATAAGAATCTAATTTAAGTTGAGCACGAAAAAAAGTGAATCCACTCATTATACCATTCCTTGATTTCCCGTTATTGAAGTGTAACGGTCCAGTACTGTCGCCGTACTCCACACAGAATTATTGAAAATAACGCCATACTTATAGAAATTTATGACAGCGCGAATCATAAAGTCCTTAGCTACTCTAAAATACATCCATAAGTATAAAAGGGGAAAAGATGGATACAGAATAATCTCTTCAAAATTTGTACGAACGCCTATCAGTAAACAATAAACAACTATTATCATCTGAAGGTTTTAACTAGAAGAAACGTCATTTAAAATCGATAATTTCACGCACTGTAGGAATTGTTTTATCATAGTAATACCAATTATTAATTAAATGTTGTTTGAGCTTTTAAACCATGTTCTTTGATAACATTTTCATTATGGGAGATACTACTTGTTTGACCTTTTTCAAACTTTCAAAATTTTATATTATTAAACTTGATAGATAAGTACAATGAATTATGTAATTTATTAGTAATTGAAAGGAAATGATACTTTCATTTTTTCTTTGATATTAATAATTACAATGTATTTAATTTAACTAATAATTAAATACATTTTTAATTTATATTTTAATATTATTATACAATACATAATTTTCCTCAAATAATAGCTGATATTAATATTTCAGAATTCAGAAAATAACAAACATATCGATATGCAAATTTTAAATAAAGCACAAATTTTATTTGTGTATATATGATACAATTATATATATAATTAAACATCAATTACTATTATTATGTTTTTGATTTTTTCATTTTACACGATTACATTAAAATTTTATATAATTTACATAGCAAAAATGGATAAAATAAATATAAAAACAAAAATTGTGAAATAAGACATTTTATACCGCCAGTATTGTTGATAAATAATAATAATTACCGACGTACCTGCATCTTCCCGAATTTTAAGGTCAGACGCCAAGTCTTCGATAGCAAAACTATTGAAAACTTTATTACTCTACCTACGAAAATGTCTGATCTCTTCGGATATTTCGACCGTACTTTTGAATGATAATGTAGATCTTGTCTGATCGAGTTTTTAGATTTATTTAGTGCATAAAGAACTGAAAATTTGGAAAATTATACAGTACCACACCTTCAATTCGTAAATGTAAGAAAATTTTATAAACAGTCTCAGTACAGTACCTTATAGTATAGTGCATTCAAAAATAATTTTACATTTATTTTATAATAATTTATATCATTTTAATATATTTTTAAAATTTCATTACTTTTCGTTGATTTAAAAAAATTATTAATACGGTAAATATTTACGATAAAAAAAACATACATTTGAAAATGACCATTATTAATATAATTATAATAACAATTGTGTCATTAATCCATTGAAAAATAATGCAAATATTGTTTTGAATTTTACATATGGAATATTACATATGGAAATTATTTTAATTTAGTTTTATTTAATCTTCCGATATATCAAGACGCTAGCTAGATTCAACATTATTGTGAATGCATAGATATACATTATATCAGTAAATGTATCAGCTTATATCTATCAGTTATTGCTAGAGTTTCATTTTATGTAATACAAGTTTAAATCCAGGACAACAAGAAGCACTGGAAAATCAAGTTTTTCAGTAAAAATACAAATTTATTAATAAGAAAATATTTCCTCCATGCTTAATGAAGATTGCTCATTTTTAATTCAAATAATTTGTAAATTGACTTATTGTCTATAATAAAAAATAGTATTATAAATTAAACAAGAAATCAGTGAAAATTTAATTCTTGAAAATCTCCCAACACTATCATAATCTGATGTTGAATAATAAAATAATTAATTAAATTTATATCCCATTAAAGCATAAAACAAAAAGATGTATCAATATTATATAACTATACTAAACAATGTCTGTCAATTTAATCGTTAAAAGAATGTTTCAAATAAATATGATCAGCAGCGCAACAAGTTATTGCAGACAACCAAAAAAAACCTAAAAAGAATGAATAGTATATTAAAGGTATATTAAAAATTTTGCTTTCTATACTAATCACGCCCCCTAGCGTTAAATAATTATATTAAACACATTTAACGCTGTTGCTCCAATTCGATATTTACATTGACTCTATAGTTCCTACCTTCGCCTTTGTTTTTTTTCAGCTTTTTTAATGCCAGCCATAGAAAAGAACAATACTTGTCGAATCGCCGTCACTCTACAAAGCACTGTTTATTCAAGCTTGCATGTGTACGCACACACATATTCCCCGTATAAAAGTGAAAGTCCAACGTGTTTTGATGCTGTTGCTACCATCGACGAGAACTAAAAATTCTAGAATAAAAATCATCCGTCGAAGTGTAGTTCAATTCGTGAGAGACAAAGCAGGATCGTGGAGGGAAATGGAAAGAATCAGTGACGACAAAAGAATGGCAGCGGTAGCACATCTGGAAGAGGAAAGGTAAGGCGCTGTAGAAAAGGCAACATATTGCTCCTGCTATTTTTGCTTATCAATTAGTATTCAAAGGTCTAATGCTTTATTTAAATTAAGTTTAGAACAACTGCATGTGAAAGTTCAGCATTTTATACTCCTCGATATTTGAAATGTAAAAATATGAAAGTGTATCGTTCTTTAAAATAAGATTTATCTATTTCATTATTCACCATTTTTATGTGTAATAACGCATGCATTGAACATTATAAATACATGAATAAAAGAAAAAGTCTACATTTATTTATAATATACGTCAAAAGAGTATTCAATTATTATTTCGAATAGAAATAAGACTTGCTTATTTAACATTCTAATTATTGCTTTTAATTTGTATTAAACACTATTTAAATTTTTAACAATCGATTGATAATGTTTATATAATTATAATGCATACGCTGATTTTTAGACAATAATTTAATATTTTATCGAATTTTTACAGTAATATCATTTTACTAAAAAGTCAAAAAAACTATTTTAATACTTCTTTTAGTGAAACAATGTACCATAAAATATGAATTATCAATAAATAACGGCAATTTCATTTGTAAAAGAACCTTAAACTAATTTTGCACTAGTTTTAAAGCATAACAGAATCAATCGTGTAAAGACAATAAAAACAAAATAATCAAATGTTAAGAATACATTACCACACATATGAAAATAGATGCAACTACTGACTACAAGTTATTTGTGCGTCAAATATTTCAGAATATAAAATGAATAATATAGTCCCAAGATATGTAACTACGTTAATCAAAAGAAGATACGGTGGACTACAAATTCAATTAAAGTATTTTGCTGTATAGAATAAAAACATAATTAAATACATGTATTATATTATTTTTATGTGTGTGCGTGTGTATACTAATGGTATAATTATTTAAAATCTATTTAAGATCACTAATTAATTAAATAATTTATCTCATTTTTTCAATTATTCTATTAATAATGACTATTTTTCCGGTTTCAAAAAAATAGATAAAATTAAAAATATTTCACCAACAAAACAAAAGATATATAGAGCTTCCTTTTTAATGAAAATATGCACGGAAGGAAGGATACATTAATTCATTGCCGAACAATCGTTACACACGATCCTGTATTTAGAAAGTACAAATTCTTCAAGATTATGTAAAAAAAATCAGAATTTTTTCCTACTTTATATATTTTCCACATATTGAATTTATGTATGGATGAAGATTAACTTCGTGCAAGCATATTTAAACTTATATGGCACCGGAAGCATTATAACCAGTTATTATACCACTAAAATAGTATATTATTTATATTTATATTTATATATATATATTTATTTATTTATTTATTTTAATTCATTTGAAGTAACTTAATATAAAATTTAAATTAAAAAATATTTCTTCATTATATATATATATAATACTGTTATCAAAATAAAAATATATATCCTTGTTAATTTTTATGTTCTTACATTTGCACTTATTTACACGATGTATACATTTATATTAAATAATGAAAATTGTGAACTTTGTCATAAACCTTATAATATTCTATAAGTATCAATATTAAATTGATAAAAATAAACTTAAGCAAGAAAATTTTAACAATATATTTTAATTAAAATATATTAAAATTTATTTTTCAATGTGAATAAAATAAAATATTGAATTGAATCGTCTATTATAATAAATGTTTTTATATAATAATATATATATATACTTTGATAATAAGAAATTAATAAAAAATAATGATGTAAAATTGTAGAATTTCATTACTTTTTTTAATGTTTAATGATTTACGTTATTTTTAATGGACTAAATTTTTTGCTCTTGGTCTTACATAAGCATAAGATATCTTAATATTAAAAATTTATAATACTATTATTTAAAAGATAAATTTAACTACTTATTAATATTTTAATTTTCTGTAATATAATTCAATACTAAAATGGTAAGTATATTATTATTTTACAAAATAATATTACACAACATATATATAAGAGAATAATTCGGTATAAATTATTTACAAATACATTAGAAATCTGATGTAATAATTAGTGTACAAATAATAGTGCATTCGTCTAATTTACGTGCTAAAAAATTTCATCACATTTTTTCCTATTACATTTAATTATAAAAATAATACCTAAATATTGTTTTATTATTATACATAATAATGATGAATGTCTAGAAATATTTATAGCTTTTAATTATTTTAACATTTTCTACATAAAGTTTATTAGAGTTTTTATTTTCAATTGCACTGATATTAATAAGAATTATATTTATATGCCTACAGTTTATGGTACTGTAGTTCAGTGAACATTATTTTTCTTCATAATATTTATTTTATAAGCTTGAAAATTTGTACTAAAAATTATATAGATTGCTTAACATACCTGAAAAAATGGAAAGTTATAACAAATATTGTATAAAATTAATTTGTCTTTAATTAATTAATTTTTAATTCGTTTAAAAGAAGACTATGAATTGGCTTCCAATGCTTTTACTTTTATAATAAAGCATAGAGTAAATGATTAATATAGAACATGATAGTGATGGATAAAATAAATTTCCATTATTAACTATAAAATCTATAAAACGATATTTTAATACGACGTTTTTAATAGTTTTTATTACTGCGAGTCTCAATTCTATTATTACCTACATAGAGTGTCCAATAACATAGATAACATCATGCACAATAACGAAAATTCCTCTACACGCTTTCAACATCCTTGCTTCGAATCATTATTTATCCAGAATATAATACATCGATCGAGTGATACGTTGCGTGGTCTCATAAAATCAGCGACCCTTTTTGCATGCAATGTACTTGTAATTGAGAGCTCTCATCGACTCGCAAATGCAAAGACAAACCAGCACTTCCGGTGTACACAAGAGCCGACCTCCTTGACAAATGACGATCATCGTTTTATGCGTCCCTGATAATTACGCAACGGCAAAGCAAGCAAGTAGCGCGCCTTTCACAATAATTTACACGTACAGCATCGTTACGCCTTGGAGCTGCACTGCCACGCGTAGCAGAATCTCTCGGTCGTGTATTTCGTAACATGCAGTCTAGTCTGGTAGTTTCAAAGCCTGCAAAATGTTTACCTAGGATATCGAGACTTTGCTCATTGCATTACGGCAAATAATTTGCGAATAGGATACTGCTATGTGTGCACGCACCCACATATGCCGATCAATGTACTGGGGATTATGTCGAGTATCAAAAGATGTTCTTTGCGTATGGTATAACGATAGTTATTGAAAGATATTGATTTATTAAACTAAAGTTCAAACATTTGTTACGATACGTACTGCAAGAGAAAATTATAAGCCCACATTTATTTCACTGAATACATTTATATTTGAAATTATATAAACTAAAATGAAAATCACTAATTCAGCAATTGAATAATAAAGTAAATATTACGTATTAATGATTTTTATACAATTGAATAATAAAGTAAATATTACGTATTAATAATTCTTATACAATTGCAAAAATTACAGAAGTTCAAAATCTCATCTTCAAATGAATTTTAATCATAAGCATCAGAAAGATAACCGAATGTTCTATAGTTTTAAGAAACTTAATTTATAATGTTTTTACTTATCATATATACTCTTGTTAATATAATATTTAATATAATATTAGAACAGAATATTAGAATAATATTACTAATAAATAATTATTCATTATTATTTTAATATATAGGTTATGATATTTTAATTTATGAGATTTTAATAAAAAAAAAAATTATTGCGTATAAAATATTCCATTAGACTTTCGATGTCACTCCATACTACCTATTTGTTTGAAAATTCTTTAGAATATTTTATATGTAAATGATTCCAGATGTGTCCCAAGAGACTACGAATACGACTAAAAAATACATTGAGTGCCCTTTTTGCGCCTTTATGACTGTTTATTCGGACTGTACCTCGAAAATACGACGATGGTCAAATGACCATCACGTGTCTTGCAATACAAACCTAGTAAAATCAACAAACAAAACCTTCTAGGAACCCACGGGTAGTGCCACACATTATGCTTATTTTTTAAAATGATAAAAACAAGCGTCGGCACGGCGCTTCAGAGCATAACCACCATTTCATTACTTTTTTCCTGGGCCTTTTTTCTTGCCACGGTCACACCGCGGCCGAGTCCGCTGCGCTGGAGAGCCATAAGTCGTCTTATGTTTTTACTAGCCCGAATCATGTGCCGGCAATTGTTCTTATACGTGTACTTTTCTTCTAGATCTTTCTTTTTGTCTTTGGAGCTACACATTTCTTTGTTTTTTTGTATTTATACCGCACTCCTATTTTACAAACACTAATGACAATGTTACTCGGCGTGTTTTATTATTACAATTGACGGTTGCTTTATTATACGGATTTTCCGAACATTCCGACCACAATCAGCAACTTGACGCTGATTTTAATTGTCTGAGAAACCGGGTAATAAAATAAGTTTTGTAATTGGCCGAGTCAAAATAGCCCTGGCTGTTTTTAAAGTCACTATTCGCATATGTACATCTTTCCCTGGATGTATATTTGTTACTCTAGCGAGCAGCCATTTGCTTGGTGGAAACCGCTCACCTGTAATAAAGACTAATGTTTCTATCTTTATTTCGTTTTTTACGTGGTGCCATTTTGATTTTAATTGTAATTGATGTAGATAATTTTTTGTCCAATGGTTCCAAAATGATTGCATTTTTTGTTGTATTAATTGCCAGCGAGAGAGAGGTGACCTTTCCTTGTCCAATAAAGAAAGTTTAAGGATAGTGACGATTGGACCGCCAATCAAAAAATATCTTGGTCTCAATGCTGCAGTATCGTCTGGATCATCACTTACTAGCTCCAAGGGCCGTGAGTTCAGTACTGCCTCAATCTGTGCCAGCATTATCATTAGCTCTTCCATTGTGAGTTTTGTCTCACCGACGGTGCGTCTTAGATGGTGCTTGACTGATTTAACCACAGCCTCCCATTTTCCACTCATATAAGATGCTGCAAAGGGGTTAAATTTCTATTGAACTTCTTCCTATAACAGAATTTTTTACCTGCTGGTGTTCTTGTGCACGTTGATTGAATAGGTTTTTTAATGCCTTTTGTGCTCCGATGAATGTTGTTCCGCAATCTGAATATAATATCCCGTCGTGCTACTAATCATCGGTAAGCAGCAATAAATCCACTCGCCGTATAGTCCCTTACAGCCTCTAAGTGGATGGCAGAGGTCGCAAAACATACAAATACACAAATCCAACCTTTCAAGCTCTTTGCTCCACGTCCTTTCCAAGTTATGATATTTAATGGGCCTGCGTAGTCTACTCCCGTGTATGAAAATGGTCGTGATGGTGTCACTCTGCAAGCTGGTAATTGACCCATCAGCTGCTGTACCCTGACCCCCTTTTGACAGACGCACTTTACACATCTCAATGTATATGTCTTCACTGGGGCCCTTCCTCCGATGATCCAATAGCGTTGTCGTATGTATGCTAGAGTTGTTTGGGTACCTCCATGCAGGGTTCGTTGATGAGCATCCGGGATGACCAGTGAAGTATATTTTGAGTGCCTCAGTAAAATGGCGGGATACTTAGTTTCATATGGCAATGGAGCTTCTTCGAGTCGATTCCCTACTCTAATGATTCCTTGATGATCAACAAAGGCGGTTAGTTTACTGAAAGCATGTGATTTAGGAAAGGCTTCTTTTTTCTCAAGTTGTTTTTGTTCGTGGGACATGTAGGTTGTCCGTGTCCCCCCTGTCCAATAAATCTCTCTCATTTTGTATGTCTTCTCGTCGAATGACTGGTGACTCTTCATTGGGGGTTTTCAGATGCTTGTTGTTTATGCGCTTCATGTATATAAAACACCAAGAGGTTAATCTTAATAGTGTGATCAAATCTGAATACCTCTTTATCGCATCCGATGGGTATTGTGGCTCTTGGGTGGCTGTTAGTACGATTGTGTTTGGTCGAGCCTCTTCCAAGCCTTCGTCACTATGATGTATTAGGTTTGGTGGCCAGGCATCTTTATCACATATCCATGAGGGGCCCTTCCACCATAGCTCATGGTCCTGTAGCTGGTCACTGGGTATTTCTCTTGAGGCGCAATCGGCTGGATTCGAGGTACCTGGGACATACCTCCAATTTATATCTGGATTTAGCTCTTGGATTTTTGTCACTCGGTATTTTACAAAGTCTTTCCATCGTGATGCATGGGAGGATACTCAAAATAGTGTTACACTTGAATCTGTCGACATATAAGTTTTTGTAACGTTCAATTTAATTGTATCTTTAACATATTTCATAAGTTTTGATAAGATTAAAGCTGCAGTCAATTCTAGCCTTGGTATAGTCATTTCTTTTATGGGCGCTACTTTTGTCTTGGAGCACACAAATGAACTGGTCTGTTGATTTCCTTAATTAATGACTATATAAATGACTGCAGCCATGGCCTTCTTTGAAACGTCTGAAAATCCGTGTAACTCTATTGATGATGTGCTCTCTGTTTCAAACCAACGCTGCGCTGATATGGTATTTAGATTTTCAAGGTCATTTCTGTTTTTTGTTATGTCGGTTGCAAATAAGTGTCGATATTGTCTAATCCACAGTAGTACGTCTGATATTTCTAAATGTAAATTTGCTCCAGTTTGCATGATATTAATTGAGTGTCCTGAGCTCGTTTCGCTCGAGTCATTAAATACTACTCTCATTTTTGTTGTTTCACTATGTGGATTCAAAACTCCGTGATGTGGCAAATAGTAATGAGCCTCTGATTCAGAGGCCATTGGAGCTTTTGTCATGTGATTAATTTGTTCAAACTCTGTCATGAATTGTTGATATAAATTGAAGTAAGCTTTGTCCATGGCAAATCGTTTTAATTGGTTTTGTAGACTTTGATAAGCGCATTTTTGCGATGAGCCTCAAACAGATATGGGTGTTTTTAAGGGTAGTTGAACAATATAATTTCCCTTGCTGTCTCTTTTATGGGTCGGTTGGAAGTGCTCTTCGCATTGCTGTTCTTCAACGGTGTATTCTGAAGTATCGTAAATTGGAACTTCTTGTTCCCAGAACTTTGTTAAATATTGATGCAGTACATCTTCTCTATTTGGATGGGTACGTGGGAGATGAAGGGGGACACGTCCGCATTTACCAGTACGTTCTATGACTAGCCATCCAAAAAATGAATTCTGAGCGATTGGCATGGATGGGGAGCTTTCTATTATATCAGGTCTTATTATTTGTCCATAAGCATCCGCATCGACATCATGTCTACAGTTCTTTTTGTCAGGAAATCCGGGTCTGCTAAAGTCAACCCTTTTAAATGAGGCCAGTCATGCTCTGGCAACTGAAACTCAGGCAGTTTAGTCGTTAATGTTTTTAAAATATGTGCTGGTACTGTAATTCTCGAGTTTAAATATCTTGAATAAAGATCTAATAATACAGCTCCTTCCGTTTGAATAGCCCAAGTACCATCAATGCCATGAATAGATAGTGTAGAATTTTTGTAAGGAAGTTTGAGTTTTTTAATTAACTATTTTAAAACAAATGTTAATGCTGAACCGGAATATGGACTGTGTTCGGGCGTAACCCCGAGTGTGAAATTTCAGATAGTGGAAGGGGTGAGATAGCAGGGAGAAAAATAAGACAGAAAATTTAATGTAATCCGGGTAACG
>JAPYYT010003970.1:0-11135 GCA_030522565.1 Ceratosolen corneri | reverse complement strand
CGGCGACACTCGACGGGAGTGGAGGATTTTCCGGGCCGAGCTTACCCAGCAATCGGAAGCACTTGGCACTCGGCGACTCCTTGACTCTGCGAAAGCTACAGCAGCCGCTTCCGAGGCTCCGGGGGCCGTCCCTTCTACCGCCCCATCACAATGGATTGCCTGGACCGCCACCGCCGCCACCACCGCCACCGCCGCCTCAAGTCAAAAATCCACGATTTACGAGGGCCCGGACGCCTCGGCGAACCATAATCACCAAGATTTTTATCCCCGCCGTAAGCATGGCGATCTGGAGCTAAGGAGCCAGAGTGTGCGACACGCGATTCGACGCTGCTCGTCCCTTGTAATGTCATGTAACACGAGCTTTTCGTCGATTACCATTGTTTTCGCTCAGCGTTTCCCGTGGGATTCCCCTCCAAGGCGAACCTATTAACACCTCCGCGATCCCATTCATCACGGCCAACTTCAGCTCGTTTTGCAATATGAAAGCCGACTAAGCGCGCCAACATCTTTTTCTTTCTTCTTCTTCTTCTTCTTGTTACGCTTTTCTGTCCCCTTTTTCTTTACAAATGTCTCGTAAAATATGTAATTCCTCGGTTTTCTCGGCAATATTTAACGATAATGGAATCTCGCGTACAACGTATACTAAGTTTATTAATGGGCCGATAGTACATCTGGAATCCAGGACGTCGTTGATTAATTTGATTTCCAACTGGGGGGTGGAGGAGGGGGGGGAATGAAAATGGCAGTACGCGAGCGTAGATATTCTGCGGGCGCTTTCAAATTGTAATTCATCACATCTTGGTCGATATTATGGCAAATACAGGCGTTAATCAAGCCATAAACGCCGGGCACGAGCACATTTGCAAGTAAGCATTTATAAATGTGAGCGGGAATTCAAGCCACACAGACATTTATTATTCCTAATGTAGAGTCTGGTGTAGCGCTCATGTAACGAGAAGAGAAAAAAAATAACGCCCCACGGTAAATCGATCGCCATACACGTCGGCTAATTATTCATTATAGCACGTAATAGAGGTATACTTGGGCTATAAAGAGATAACAAAATATGCGCGAGAAATGCTTTCGTTTTAGCAATTCCAAGAATCCCGATGCTCGGCCCTCTAAGCCACGCCGCTCTTCGCTCATCGTCTCATCAATGCCAAAAGTATCGCCAAACTATCTCCTGTGGGCCGCGATCCTTCCATAAATTATAATTCCTATTGACCCTCTCGTTACAAAAGTTGTCGTCGTTGCTCCCCTCGATCGGCTGCAGCAATCGATCTCAGTGCAGCAACGAATCGAAGCTTTTCTACGTTGGCGAGCATCAAGTATGATGTCAATCAAGGAACAAAGCGGAACTGGACTTGCACTTCGACTTGCACTTGTAAAGGATTTGCAAGAACGATGACACGGACGAAGCGGGATCTCGTCTCCGAGGCACGTTTGTGTTATTGTGTCAGCGCTTAGAGGCCGGAGTCGTGACACGTAGTGACGAAAGTAATTGTGTAAGAGCGATGGAGTACGTTCGGCGAGTCACCGGAGCTTGAGAGCGAAAGTCTCTTTCGACGTTCGATTTGCAGCGTTGGACAGATATGGGGAGATGCGTGGTGTCGGAGAAAAAGAAAATGGGGAAAGCCGGGGAGTGTGGAAATTGAATAAACGGGAAGGAGGGCCGAGTCACGGGGGCGTTGGCTTCCTTGGCGAATAATCATTTTGCGCGATTTCCTCGTTCCCCGCGTACACGTTTCTCTATCGTTAGACTTTGTATGTCGATTATCGAGATAGGGATCGATCACTTATGATTCAATCGGCTCTCTTGTTGGCTTCAAAACGAAGAAAATTGGCAAAAATCAGGTACTACGCGCACTTGTATCTACATTTTTCTTTCCCTCATAATGAAACAGGTATTGTTATTTAGAGATTTAGAGATCATTCGAGCCGATTAGAATTCTATCTTCTCATCCAATCTAATATCGACAAGTAATTACTAGTTAATCTTGTTAATTCTTTATGGATAATTTCTTATTTAATGTTTGAAATGAATTTATTACTTGTCGATCAAATTTAAGCTACGTAGCGATATTTTCATCGAATAAAAGAAGAGAAAAAAGACATTATTATTATCACGTGAACGTAAAAGTAATTATGATAAACTTATGAAAATTATATTATTACTCATAGGAATTATACGTTCTTTTAAATTTTTTTTTTCTTCGTAAGATTTCTCCTGTTATTGCTACGCTAAAGTCCATTTAAAAAAAAGTATTAATTTCATTTGAAAATATATATTCATTCGGCAAGACTTATTCACGATGTCAAAAATATCAATAGCATTTCATGTATAATATTTCAAAATTAGATTTTTTTAATAATTTTTTAATAATCTCGAATTTAAATATTTTTCCAATGTGTATGCAATGAATGCATATGTATTACATCGCTTAAAAAATTCAATAAATAACTTATTCGATATCTCATACACCGCATTATGAATATTCTTGACGATAACAACTTAATGAACTATTGCGTCACCTAAACTTCACGATACTTCACAACATTACTGATAATCAATTAAAAATTAATCGTTACTTTCAATATCATCGTGTTACTTAGTCCAAAACAAAAATTCAATGCGTAATTTGAGCTAAAATAATTGCCAACGTTAAAAAAAAAAACTGTTTCAGCAGCGTCTCTTAATTTATATGGGCACTTAACACAAAAAGCCATAACATCATCAAGTAATTATGATGATTCAACGTCATAAGTAGAAATGTATGAACGAGCGAATGCGGTAAATGGAATATCAAATGTAAATGGAAGATTAATGTCCATCAAGAATTCATTATGTACACCCTCGCTTGCCTTTGAATTCCGCGTTCCTCACTTGGCTTCCTCATACCCCTATCGAGTATTCAATATTAATAATATCAATTACCAATTATCTAATATCGGATAGATTATATTTCCATTTATGCAAACTCTAACTCTTGCGTGGTAGCATAAATGTGCACATATATTACATATATTAATGAATTTAACTGCAACGAAATATCACGTTTTTTCCCTTCTTTCAATATTTAATGCATTTTAAACACTGTTTGCAGCCCAATTGAAAGAAAACAATTAATTTTCAAGTTATGCATGCGCGTTGCTGATTACAAATCATAAGAAAGAACAGACGACGAAAATATAAGGCTTATCTACATTTATCTGCAATACTTATTTTCCTTCAAATACTCAACAAATATTGAATTCGATGATTTAAAAAAAATACATAATAATTACTAAAGTTAATTACGTTTTTGTCTTTAATTTTTATTGTCAATTTACTTGAATATCTTTAGAAGAACTGGAAATCGAATATTTATCGAAGTATTTTTATTTCTACCTACAAAAACATTACTATCAAATTTACAAAAACAACAATTTTTTTAATTTATATTTAGGAAGAAAAAGTTTACACTCATCGAAGGTAAGAATTCGTAAATTTCCACGTTTTTAACGCATCAATACGTAATTATCGTACTTTATATGAAGAATTTTTGAATGACTAACCTCATAGAAAAATGAATAAAAATAAATAAATCTTCGTGTAAATTGTAAATAAAATTCTGTCACTTCAAATAATATTTTTCATTTAATACAAATCTGTGTGTACGATATGACTCGTGTAATAATAAAATTTAATATTTTACTTCTCCTTTTTATAATTTTTGACACGAGCCTCCAGAGGTGTAATTGATGCTTCTTCAAAAGAAAAAAAGAACAGAATTCTTTACAAACAATATTTATGTAATGGCTGCTTCATAAGAATTTCTGCCAACCTTAACAATTTAGCTGAACTATTTTTTTAGCCTGCTTACATAATCTTTACAATGGCAATAATAATTATTATAATCCATTCTGAATGCATTTGCAAATACATTTGTATTACACTGGATGCCGCGTGTAATTAAGTCAACGAATTTCTCTAATTACTAGCAAGCGAAGTCCTTTGAAAAAAACATTCTACACGAATGAAAATCTAAAGTGACTAAAATTTCATTTCATAATCTCATCGTAAGTATGTAAATGAAAGAGTAATTATGTGCTTTGAACTCGCCAACATTTGATAAATGACTTTACTTTTCTAACGAAAATCATAACATTAATTCTATATCCGTAAGTACACATGCAATGATATATTAATTTGGCAGGGCATAAAATAAATGTATGAAATGTAATGATGGGCAACTACAGACATCTTAAAGATATATATATATTACGCAGATAAAAACTATATACGCAAATAATTAATTGCTTTCATTAGTTGTTGGCCCTAATACACATAAAACTTGGTAGGGCTTGATATTAAAGAAAAAAAAAAGTAAATAAATAGATTCGTCCCTTTAATTATCTTACTTGATATTAATTAATATTCATGCTAGACGTATGTTTCTATAAAATGCCGAACTCATCGGTACACAACGAAAACACCATCGGACGTCATTGGTGAACGGTTTTCAAATTTCGTTGGAAAAAAAAAGTCAAAATTACGCCACAAGTAGATATATTATTACAAATAGTCTTTGCTTGAACATCGGTTAAGCCAGTTGATGAACTTGGAAAAAGTATTCAAATTAGTCGTAATCAATGTGTTTCAGACTACCGTTACTTGGATTCTTCATATTTCAGAGAACGCAGAGCCAGGAGAGGAACGAAAAATATACATTTTGACGTGTATGTGATAATGCATGTATATAATAATGTCCATTTAGTAAAATATGAATACTGTCAGCCGAATACAACATCAATTACCTGCAACTGCTTAAACCCTAGCGAATTTGTATCCACCAACTAACACTTATAAAATACACGTAAAAATATATATATATATATATAATTACTCGTTTCTGCGTTTTTATTACAGATATTTCAATCAATACCGTGCACGGGCATCCTTTTAATCACTGCAATGAGCTTGTCATCCCATTAAAACACAAATACACCGTAAATTGCGCGGACGTGCTCAACAATACACAGTTGTCGGGCATGTAATTTAGCTGAAATCTAACGAATAAAAACGTTCTTTTTTGAGGTGAAAGGTATTTGTATACGACACATTTGCCGCACTTGCAACATAATTCCCCGTGCGGTAGCGAATTAATGGGAATAGATTGGATATTTCACGGGACGGGCTTTGCTCGCGATTCACTTGGCGCTCAAGTCTAGAAGTTAATCAGTGGCTTGAGTAATGACTCGTTGACGGGGCAAAACAAGTTATCTTTAAGGGCAATTGGAACAACGTAAAGTCTCTCTAGGACTAATGAAGAAGCACACGTACGCCGAAAAATCCCACAATTAATTATCCCATGGACCTCCCCACTGTCTCCACTATCTGCAATCTCTCCTATCTCGCTATCTATAACTTGCTCTCCCTCTCTATACATCTATTTATCTTTTCTTCCCATATCTCTCTCTCTCTATTTCAATCTATCTATTTATCAATCTATCTCTATTTCTACGCCCCCCTCTCTCTCTCTCTATCTAAGCGTGTTAAGTGTGTGATGACCCCAAGTCACGGACACTCAAAGGAATGGGTCTCAAGTCGCCTTGGTTATTGGATTAATAACGATCGCTATCACGACATATTGTGGAGGGTCTTGATTGAGTTTCTAAAGATCATGGCGCACTCACTTTGAGATGTCCGTTCTCTTTGCCTTTCCTTCTTCATTTATTCGCGACTATTCTTCCTTGCCTTCATCGTATTATCTTTCCCTCTCTCACGCACACACACCGTCGCTCTACTCTTCGATGAAACGAAAGAAAGAGGGCGTAATATTGACATTATGGGCAATTACTCGAACCGTTTTGATTTCCTAATTGTTTAATAGATTATATTTGCAAGGGTCGATCGCGCTACCGATTTTGATACCATTATATAATGTGTATATATATATATATATGCAGAGTTTGTTGGATTATATTGTATTAGTGTCTGGAGGGATTATTGAATTTATCTGTTTATGTACGATAAAGCGATGAATATAAATTCGATTTATAAAGTATAGAATTAAATTTACAACTGAGAAAAAGCCGCGATTTCAAATAGTTAAAATGCTTAGACTGCACTGTTATCTGGAAAAATAATAAATGAAAAATTCTTATCGTACAGATAATGAAAATAAATTTTCATTCTCAAGCTTCTATCCAGTTGGAAAGTTAGACAATATCAACTAGCTTACATAAAATGATATATTAAATTCTTAAAATATAACGAAATCACAAATACAATTTATATATTTTTAAAGGCATCGCTTATATAATCATTTTGAATTGTTACTTTTCTCTTTGCGCAGGCATTAAAAAGCCTTTACGATAAGAGCATTAAAAATTATTATATCAGAGTACCTTACTGGCATCAGATCAAATTCAAATTGAATTGCATAAGATAAAATCATTTTCTTTTTATAATCACCTTATAAATAATACTGACAGAATCCAAGATTTTATCCTGTTCTTGCTTGTTTATTTATAATTATAACCATATCTTTAACAATGAAGTAAATTAATGATAAATATTGGAAAAGCATTTATTACAAACATTACGTTAATAAATATATATTGGAATTCATATATAATTTTTTATAATTTTGATAACAAAAATTCTATAAAAATCCTGTTGGTATTTCAAGACTTTTTCTTTCAAATATTAAGAATTTCTTTTAAAATATTACTCCTTTTATGCGACCATTAATAATTACAAATGATTATTCATTAGGCTAATGCATAACACAATAAAATAGTAAAGAAAGTTTTTTAAGTAAATGAAAATAGCCGTAGAATTTTCCAAGATAATAAAAGTAATATTATAAATTTTGCAAAATCTAGAGCAAAGGAATATAATTTTATGAACACTTAATGAAAAATTGCTTCTGTGCAACTATAAATAAGACTTCAAAGCTTTTTATATTTACGTTTTCGGACAATGTGTTTAAAGAAAAAAAAATCCATTATTTATTGAGGCAAAACGTAACGGCATTCATTATATGCAAATAATTAAAAATAATGATCAAATATTTCAAGCACTTTTCCAATTTCAAAGACATTTGACTCGTATGACTGCTTACTAATAACAAGTTATCCTTATAAACATTTCTAGCCTCATTCGTTAAATTGTCATCAGCAATCTCCAAGTGAAACCAAATAATAGAAATTAGAAAATTACACATTCGTATGTGATCAATAAATTATAATGATCGATGAATATAATGATTTTTATAACAATCGAATTGTAATTATGTTCTCCTATATTTTGCTCAGTCATCGTCATCGTCATCGTCATCATCAGGTTGTATATGAAAGTAACTGCAAAGTATATCTGTAATAAACATCCGTAAATTACAAGCAAAATCAGTTAAAAGTGATGACAACCAGTAAGATTATTTATAATTTAATGTAAACAAGGTGAAAATGAAAATATGTATCTCATAGATTTATTAGTTTGACTTACTTTGCGAGTACACATAAAATCACTGTACTACTTTGAGAATTTTAAATTACGGTAATTTCATTTAGTATACTAGACCAATGAAAGTTTTAAGCAACTAGTTATAAAAAATTAATTTATTGATCGTAAAATAATGATAATACGTTGAGAACGTTTTCGCTCATTATTCCACGAGTAATGGCGAGAATTTACAAAATCGCAAGTATCCCTCCTTATTCGATTTTATTATTATTTTCATTTTTGTTGATACATTTAACCTCTTTGTTTCAAGTAATTTTTTTAATTTTAACAATTGAAATTTTAATTACTTAAACAAGCATTATGAAAAGAATGACATATCCTGCGTCGACTCTTTGAATAACAAATAAACAACAATTTTCCCTGCTCTTTAAATAGTCACGAACACATGTATGATATTTATAATTTGAAAGTCCTATCAATATGTTGTTATTGTTATCAATAACATTATGGTACATTTATTATTTAATTAATTATGATAATTAATGATGAATGTGTGGTTTTATAGTCTTTTTAAAAATATGAAACATTAGTTGTCTAGTCAAACAAACTCTACTACGCTAATGTAAACATCAAATGTACGTAAATGTACATTTGGATAAACGTAAGTTGAATTGCGTTACTATTGCCGTTAATGCGTAATAACATATGAATGTTTCAAGTATGTAATAACGTGCACTAATGTTTACATAGGAATAGCTTCCTCTTGCCAATCCATTTCTAATTGTCCAGTTGTAACGATTTTCTCATTAAAAATTCTCAAAAGCCTCATTAAATTTTGTTAAATATAATGCACTATTCACGAACAAAAACATTCTCTTACTTATATTGAGTTCTAAGTTACAAACATTTTTCAAACATATTTCATACAGATTGTTGCATATAATAAACTCTTATTAAATCACACGTGTTTTAAAACAATTTTGGGGTTGTATTTTTCTCTCGAATTGCACTTTTATCGTAAATCCCTTGCTGCATTTTAACCAACAGCAATATCTTATTAATCATGCAAATTTATGCAGATGCACAAGTAACTTTCACGCAGAAACTAGAAAGGCACTCGTTTTACTTCAACTGTAATTCATATGAACAACGTCAAATAATATTTCTTCCTACTTACGTCTTTCTTTTAATATATTCCTCATTGCCGCGAAGCTTTATTTTGAAGCAAGTACAATTATACACATTTACGGTTTTTTTAGATTTTCATTCTTATCGATAATAAAATAGAGAATAGTTGTAACAGCGCGAGGAAGAATTTCCATTCTTGAACCTCAAAAATTGAATCTTGAATAAACAAAATTAATTGACGACTTGGCAGCCCAAGTACAGGACAAATGAATTATTGATTTGTTTCAATCACGAGTGTAATTTCTGCAATCGAGTCGACGTTAGAGTGACCAAGATAGCCTTAAAGATTAAAAAGCATCGCTTGTCAATAAGAAATACAGCCGCGTTATAAATTACGAGAATACCGAATCATTAATTTGCGGATTAACGGGCCATACTTTGAATGCCAATCTTTTCTCTGCAGCTGCACAATTGTTATTATTATCATTGTTGGCTTACAATTAAGTTGTAATTACCGAAAGAAAGAGCAAGGAAAATTGAAGAGACTGGTTCGAATGAAAATGTGGCTGCGAGAGAAAAACGCGAGAGGAATGAATTTACCTTGGCGGCTCGTTTTTTTTTTTTTTTATTAAATTCTTCGAGTTTTTAATTATTTGTTTCGGAAAAATTAACGTCGCTATTATCGTCTTAATATATTTTAATGCCGAGTCGTTAAAATAATAACTGCAGTGGAATAGTGAGCATTTAAGTAATCAATACTTTTGACGAGAAGCATAATTTCAATTTTAATTCTCTTGTTTATTTTCCCTACTAACCATTGATTTGCCAAAGAAATTCTCATGGAATAATATCTATTGTTAATTATGCCACATATTATTAAATATAATACTATTGCGAACTTACTATTATTTCGCAAAATATTACGTCTCAAGTAATCCCTCGAGACTAAAGTGAAACGATGAAACAAACAATGCTTAAGATAAAACATTCCTCAATGGCTATTGTATATAAAGTCCGATCAGAATTCCATTCTCTCTCTCTTTCTATTTAATATCATAATATTTCCATAATGATGGACAATTTTTCGCAAACTTATGTCATGAAATTTGACTATGAACAATCATTGTTTTGAGATTTTGTGTCACACAGCAACTTGGTTGCAATACACAAAGATTACTCGACCATCGTATACATCTGCTTTCGGCTCGATACTTTTCAATATTTTCCGAGGCTAAAATAATACGGTAATGATATAGCAATCACTATATTCAATGCACGTTATCCTATTTCCTGATTTACAATATCACAGGATGGATATATTGTTCGTCCTAATTATATACATAGAGAGGATTTTCTAACAAATAATGGCTCACAAATAACAGTGATTTGGCGATATTCAACATTTACGTGCGATTAATATAAATAATAAGCCCATCACGTGCTGCAGTTTACTTAACCATATTACTCAATGATTTTAGAAATGAAAACGATTATCGCTAAGGTCACTTTGGCCTTTTTATAAGAGCTAATGTGTGTTGTGTGATAATGCCACTTGTCCCTCTCTACTCACCCAATATTACTCCTAGATTATGGCAAAATTATCTGTATTGTAAAAATGGGGCCTAATGTTATGAAGAATTCGGCATTGTTACATACTCGGCTACAAATTATTAACTCGACCAGTCGCTCTTTACCAGTAAGTCAACAGTCAAGTGCAAACACTCGAGTAGTTGGACTTTTTACTGCTACGCGTCTGTCATTCGCATTTCTTATTAGGCGAGTAAAACCAAGTCAAAATTCAAGTGCTTCGCTTATCTTTCTCGTCTCCGCGTATTCACACTCGTCAGATTCCTTGATATTTATGTTTCTCTTCATCGCGTACGACTCTGCTTTTTCAACCTGTAATGCCAAACTCTATTGACCACTGATAACGACAATAAAAATTGCATCCAATCACTTGTCTATTCGCACAATACAATAATTATAATAAAAGTTCAAGAATTTTCAAGCGGATAATCATGTTCTTTCATACGTACGCCAGGTAAGTGCAAAATAAGCGGGTACCCAGAGGTAAAATAGTTATTAACATTTGGAATTTTAAGGCCTTAGGAAGAAGGGCCAAATCGATCATATCAATCAATATCGCCGCTTCCTCGTGAAAAAAATCTTTCCATCGATAACTCGATCGTCCCACTCGTATTATAAGTACAAAATATACAACGGGGGCCAACGAAATTATTGCCCTTGGAAATTTTTTGAAATTTTTTGAAAAAGGGTTGAAATTGTTACGCTTGCATCGGCGATTATATATAAGAAAAAAAAAGAAAAAAAAAATAGCCGCTCGTACCACTCGGCGCCGCAGCCCTTCATAAATCCAATCTGAGAAATTCCAGTCGATATATTATACTTATTATCGGTAAGTTTTTGCAAGTTCAAAGCCATTAGCGCGGCCATACCCGAAAAAGCCATAAACTCGCCGCTCGCTGACCCGTTGCCACTCTTCTACCGGATTAAACCGCGGCGCAAACTATAACACCCTCCTCCCTCCCCTCCTCTC